>CABFWO010007019.1:6819-28837 GCA_902155825.1 Timema genevievae
GACAACACAGGTCAACAGCCAGCAGCATTGGTGGACAACACAGGTCAACAGCCAGCAGCATTGGTGGACAACACAGGTCAACAGCCAGCAGCATTGGTGGACAACACAGGTCAACAGCCAGCAACATTGGTGGACAACACAGGTCAACAGCCAGCAGCATTGGTGGACAACACAGGTCAACAGCCGGCAACACCAGAATCATGGCCTCTTATGAGGCCACGGAGACAGTTGCGTACTCATGTGTACTTGAGAGATTATGTATAGATATCTACTGGTTAAGTTGGTCAATCTGAACTGAACTGACTAGAGTAGTTATGTCAGGAAGTGATGGACAACATGGTGCGGTCTAATACTTTATCTTTTGTCCTATGTGGCGTTATTACGTTTACGAGTTATGTGGTTCGTGTACAAGACTAAATATGTGTATGTGTAAGGACATAACAGACTCTTATTGGCTCAATATATAGTTGTGAACAAATTGTATCTACTATGCATTAACTTACACTAAAAATAACTATTGAATCAGGCTGATAAATGAAAGGTTGAAAGCTTTAATACAATTGAAAATCACCAGATATATTTGCTGAAGAAATTTAAGCTCAAAAATATCACTAATTGCTTACAAACATTTACTGTATCTCTTTAATTGAATATGTGAATAAATATTGCTACTGTTTTAAATATCTGGTTTAATATCTCATAAGAAAATATAAAAGTGGCTTCTAATATTTTTATTTCTTGCTAATTGGCTCTTTAATAAACAAAGGTTGCCGAAACCTTTTGATCTATATAATAAAGGGAAAAGGGCTCCAAGGGCACACATAATTATGCCTTTTCAGGGTACATCAGTCCCCTTCTTCAGCGGAAGAAAGTAAAACACAGATAGAGAGTCTTCTATCCTGCTTTTACTGTTTAATTTGATCGATATAATAGAGATATACAGACTAGTATACATAGCATAGGATAAATATAATATAGACTGGCTTCAATGCCCGGCGTTGCATGATCTTGTGAAATATGTTTGTAATAAAAGTTTGATATTTCTTCTTGGTGGTAAATTCTGATATAAAACAGATGACTAATTTATTAAACAGCACATACAGATGGTGAACAGTATCACATAGCTCAGGATTGAGGCTCTTAATATTATGTAAGAGGTAGAAAAAATATTGGCACCCTCACTTTTCCTTTGGTATGTGTGTAAATGGTTTCCCCCTTTCACTCTATGCAAATGTGGGTACATTAACTCATAAATATAACTTATTCATCCCTAATGAATTAGTTTAGTTAACGTATTTGTACAAACCAAATGGGTACTAAGACATCATGAAATACATGCACTGTACGTAACAACCAACACAAGACAAGGAGGAACAGGGGTATAAAGAAAGGATCAGAAAGGTTAACTGTAAAACATATAGTTGGAATATTATGTTCAAAGAAGGCTGGATTATTTAGGTACTTTTGTCCACTAGCCCTGATTGGTGGAATTTATTTATATCAAATTATTTTTAATACAAAGTGTGCTCCAAAACTGGAAGGAATTGTAATAGGTCCAATCAATATAGTAACTATTAAAACTAACCAATTAATTTTTAAATATTAGATGCATTGTTACACCATTTTGATTTTCAAAATACCCAAACATAAAATATAACCAGTGTATAAGAGTGCAGATGAAATGCATATATTAATAAATAGAAGTGGCACCTGGTTTAGATGAGATAAGGCTAGTATATTGTATTAAAGTTGAAGGTTTGCTTAGTACATACCATATCTTTAACAATATCCTGTATGGATGGATCTCGTAAATTAAGTCCAATATGATTAATTTTCATATTTTTTACTCTGAAAAAAAATAAATATATATATTGGAAAAGCTAATAGAAAATTATTTAGTTAATTTAAAGTAAGGTTTGTTAAAATGTGTGTGATTCGGGAGATATAAAATAGATAATATTTATGAACAAAATTGTATCCAAGAAAACATTGGAAGGCCACCTTAATTTACTCTTGCACTCAGCACTAAGATCATTTTTTAAACATGTAGATTACATAATAATTGTAGTGAAAGTTAAACATTTTAAGAACCAAATTATTTAGACAACATTAACCTATAATGTTATCCCTTTTCTAGGACCTATCTACTTAAAAAAAAGTTATCAAGAATCATGGAAAATAATATATAGTTTCACTACAAGTTCACTTTGGTGTTGCCTTTAGAACAAAATTTGTGTAATATTTTCTGCAACTCTTTTGCAATTAATTTTTTATCATTTTGAAGAATCGTGTTTGCAAGGGAGGTTCGAGTTTAATCTTGATTTAGGTTTTAATTATATAGGTAATATGGTGTGTTTTACAAAAATACGTCCGTACTGATTTCTATTTTGGTAAAACTTATTATTACATCTCTTTTAGGGTGATGTGAATTAGTTTGATTTTGATCCATAATTTCAAAAAATTTGTGGGGAATCTTACTTATTTAAACTTAATTGTTCAAAAATAAATAAATGTTCTAGAGGAGAGCATGACCACTTAACATCATTGATAATGAGTGTTAAATTATAGTCCATGAAAACATTGTTCAGTAAATTAAATACTTAATGAGTGCCCAAACAAATGTTAGCAAAACAAGAAGCGATAAAAGTTTAATTTTAAAAGGAAATGGATGATTATTTGACTAATATCACAGTCTCCAATGAAGTATAAGACTAATCCTCTTGCCCAACATTAAATTATTCAGTTATGAAAGGCAACATTACCATTAATAAAAATATTCAAGACCATGAATCACCAAACAAGTTTGTGTTCAGCTTATTTGGGAATGTTAACGATGATGTTCATGTGGGCTTTCTGGAATGAGACTATACAATTAATATGAATTAATACTGATCTTTAAGAAGCAATTTCGAAACAAAGTTTAAGATTGAAGCTATCGAGCATTCTGATAAAAGGTTATATCGTCATGATGACATTAATCAATTACCATGCAACCCCTGGCAAAGCTCCAGTGTGGTGTTCCCCTTGCATTATTTATACAGCCCTGCATCAACCCCATGTGACCTTGTTTGAGCCTCTTAAAGAGCTGACATCAACCTAAAACTGGGAACGAGAATCACCAGAATGTTGTAACAAGTGTGTTCTGGTGATCATAATATATCATTTTATATACCTAATTAAATGATCGACATAACCGTGTAATAATGGTACTGTCCTTTTATATTAAACCAAAGGCTGAGATAAAAATAAATATTTTCATTGCTTGTTTATTGTTCTTTGAAAATGTTGCCATAATATATAGATAATACTTAATAATCATAAGTTAATACTTTGTAGTTAATTTCTCACCTCAAAGATGATAAAACACTGATATTTGAGGATACTTGTGGCAGTTGAATGATGGGTAGTTGCTGGAAGCTTCCCCATGAACCATTACTATACACATTTACTAGGAGATCTTGGTGAAGCTGTTGCTGATAAAAATCTTCATCCAGAGAAAATTTAGGCGCATGTTTGTCAAGAACAAATATGTATCTGTAAAAGAAAAAAAAAAAGAAAAAAATTAACAAAAATAATTTGTACATTTTACTTCACTTTGATCTAGTTTGTCAATATTATAAAATTTAAAAAATATTTTAGTATTAATTTAACAATTATTTATTTTGCATTATCTAGTATCAATCAGTTACTGTTTATTAGACACATAACATATTTTATAATAAAGTAACACTTGAGTTGAACAAAGTAAACTTATAATAACTAAGAAAACTATCAAAGTTTGTACTAGATTAGGCTCAGTAAATCCAGATAGTTGTAGATATAGTTCAGTTCAGTTTATAAAGCTGTATAGTTTTCTAATAATTTTATTATTAATTATTCTAAGTGTTAAAGTTGACTTACTGTATCAAATTCAGCTACATTTTGTTTATTAAGCTACCAATATATTTACCAATGCTTAGTAAGATCAGGTGAATTTAATTTAATCGTGCTAATTGTAATCATGTACATCTGCACTGAGCAGTAAGAAACTTTTTTAAATGGATCTAATAAAAAATGTATACAACATAACATCAAATTGACAACAATTTTCATTGGCAGAGCCACACAAATAAGAATTATTTCCCCAGCCCATGAAGGTGACAATAACTGTAGTGGCGTGTCGACAGATGATAGGGTTTATAGCAGTGTAACAGCAAGATTCAAATATAAAATAACTAAATATATCTATAAATACTTTTACTTTCATTGCTTTGTCATGGCAATGCAACTTCAATCGACAATAATTGAAAATGGAAGAAAATATTGAATTAGTCTACCCATTAAAAGTAGTTTTAGAGCTCTATTATGTTGTAAATGTGAAATATGATATTAATTTTACAATTTGTTAAGTTACCAACTGATTTATAAGTGAAACTTTTGATATCATCTAAATTAAATAGTCTGTAATTACTAATGCATTTAAAAAATTAATTTGTATGTACTGTACATCAAGAAGAAGCTTGAAAATAATAACCCTATAAAACTTTCGTAATGGATCCCGAGCTTTAATGACGAGATCGACTTGAAATCGAAGTACTCACAAAGCCCTACACAAAGGAATTGCCATGACCTATGTAGCATCATGACAATGGACAATGACTGGGCCATTCCAGGATGAATGTTCAAGGACTACTTCTACACTCATTGCGTTAAGTAAGCCAATGCAGGAAAAACACATCCAACAGCAATTCAGAGAACCATAAACTCTAAATGCATAGCTACCACCAAACACTGGTATTCTTCTCTCTCGGCCTCAATTCATTGTCTCTTTTCTGAAACACCACTCGTATGTAGCTTGTTGGATTTTTGAGGTTGGATGGGGTTGGTTGATTCATGAGAGAATAGTATTCATGTTTAAGATAAATATCCGTGCAACTTACAAATCTTTGGCATTTTTTTATTTTTGTCAAACCTGAAAAATGTTTGTTTTACTGTTGCCACTTACTGTTGTTTTAATTCAGGGTGAGGTGGTCTCACAATCGTGCAGTCTTTTTTGCTAACAACACCACACAATGTAAGTTTGTCTTTTGTAAATATATTTGATATTTTCTTATTCAAAATAAATGTGTTACATAATCTTCACCTTCTACTTGTTCTTTGGGATAAAAGTAGAGTACGATAATTATACGTATCTTGGAAATATGTGATGATTTCAGGTAGATAGAAATAAGAAACACATTTAAATTATGATCTTAGTCTAGGGATCTTAGGCTGGAAACCTTTAACAAGAAATGTTGCTTCTTTCACTACCCACAGGATATCAAAGTTAATGCTAAAATAGTGACATAGTAAGTATCATTATCTATCGCTTAGTCTGGATGAAGGTGCGCAAACTATGGGCAAACATATTTTCATGTAATGGCCAAAGCTTTAGTTGGGAAATAACTGAAATGATTATGTGAAACCTGATGTAAGTCTTTTAGGAAGAATCTAATAGATAGTGTGTCGTTCCACAACAAGTTAATATATCGAGTAATAGATCTAAATAAATACTAAGAGATATCTTTACAACATTTATAAAATAGATACTTGTCTTATTAATTTGGTTTAAGTTAAGGAAAATTTAATTCATAATGTGGCCAAAGTGAATTTGGGGGAAAACAAATCCTATTGAGTGATTTTATGAAACATCTCATAGTAGAACGTAATTATTTAAGAGCCACCTTTCAATCCTAAAATAATTTGGATATGGAATGATTTGGGGCTTCCTAGGCCCTCTTTATTTTTATTTTTTCAAGCTCTTTGAACTATTAACATACATGTAATATCAAAAATGTTGGTGTTAGGCACATTTTCATTTTAGAATGCCTACATATATTAAAATATGCTTCTTTTCTCGTTAAATTTAAATTTATTCCAAGCCATGTTATATGAATAACTTTAATTGAATTTAAAGGAGGTTAGCCTTAAATTTATTAATGTGGATTTACATCTGTCACACTAATGTAGTTATATTTTATATGTTGTAGAATAGCTCACAACAATGAATACACAAATTATAGAGATGCGGGTCCAATCCACTTTTTGAAAATCTTGACCATTTTATCTACAAATCATGAAAAGTAATTCAGATCCAAATCTTGAAAACATGTTAAACATTACTACAGTAATTCCTAAGTTACTACAGAAAATAAATACAGTAACTAAATGTTTTTGTTGTTATTATATATTTATTATAACCTTCACACATTCAGTGCAATGGTAAATTGATGGTCTATAGTAATGGTTCTCAAACTGGGCTACGCGTACTCCCAGGGGTATGGATTTGACTTTCAGGGGGTACATGCGCATCTCTCAAGGAACAATTAGCAAAATGACGAGAGAACCAAACGTGGTGTGGTATTTTCAAGGTGAATGAGGGAAATTTTCTCTTTTGATTGATTATCTAATAATAGTTGTCATTTGAGATAAATTCTGTGGGGTACATTAGATATTTTGTCATGACCAAGGGGTACAATCTAAAAAGAAGTTTGAGAACCACTGGTCTAGAGTTTGGTTAAGTTTGTTTTATAAGTATGTCGGGAAAACTAACAATTAGCAGTTTAAGAGTTCCAAGACAAATTAAAAATCAAATTTTGTGAAAATAAATTAATATCTATAAATATAATTTTCTTTCATTTGAATCCTCTAATCTCTTTATGTATTCAAGGGATTTGAACATTTTAAAGTCCCACCCTTACTTACAAAGTTTGTAGCACTTTTATTATGATGTGATCTAGTGTGCGAGCTCTCCCCCATCCATTAGAGGCTATTGGAATAGACTATACTACCTGAGTTTCTCAGCCTTGGGTTCATTGCTCAGCTGTTTGATGAGTAGTCTCCAGTCCCCTAGGGACGCAGTGTGGACTGCAACAAACACTCGACTACAATCTCCAATACCATTATTTAAAACAGTTTTAATCTTTGCCAGCCATGTCCAATCGTCTCCTGTCAATGAGATCACTCGCACATTCTTTCTTGTAGGCACAGCCTGTAGAATAGAATAACATGTATTTGCATATGTGATGAAACACCTGCTCTACATGATGTTCACACATAGCTAGCTGATGTTTCTTGATGATATTGTTTGTATCAGTTAAATTACATTACTGTTTGGTGTTGCCACACCGTTTTCATTTATTTCAAAGCCATTAGGCAAGTATTAATTTAATATAAGGCAAAAACAAGAAAGTTTTATAAATAATACATTATTTATAACAAGTACCTGTACTTCTCAAGAATAAAATTAAAATGAATCTCTTTGGGATAGTAATCAGGGACCAAGAAAAAGTTTAGGAAAAATATAAATAATTATTTTATAGTTCTACTGAAATCAAAATTAAATTTAAGTACTATATTTTGAATGATTAAGTGAAAATAGCTACATTATCGATTAAATATTTTACATCCATCAATGTTTCCAGCCTATGGCCTGGGTCGGTTTTTTTAAAATTCAGGCCATATATTTTCCACTACCAGCTGGCTTGGCTTGTTGTAGCTTCATATGCCTTATAATCTAACTTAAGACTAGGACTGGCACAACATCCAGTCCCCGGCCGTTAATTTATCAGTGTGAATGAGTAAACCCATATTTTCATCAATGATCAATTATCGGCCATGCCGGGAATTGAACCCAGGACCCCTATCTCAGTAGGCAGACACGCTACCGACTGAGCTAAGGTGTTGGTCTATCAATTAAATAAGATTTGTGCAAATAGCCCAAATGGGTAACAAAACAAATTATTTGTATAAATCATAGCTAATATTAGTTTTATGAGATCCCAGGTTAAGTAAATAGTTGGGCCAAACCACAGTGGGGCACAAGAAAATTTATTTTATCGTTTCTGATAGCTATTCTAGTAAATAATTAATTAATGTGTTAATATTCTGCTTTTTTAAAATACCGGTAGTCAAATTTAAAAAGTTTAAATAATAAGGCGGCATTTTTCCCTTTGAGCCAAGGCCATTTCAAATTTGACCTGACATATATTTTGAGTACAGGAACAACTACAGGAATGAAAAGAGTGTGGAATGAAATTTAACATCACGAAGTGTGAAGTGATGATAATAATGAAGAGGATATAAGTTGAGAAGTGTACAGAGTGTAAACTATCTTGGAAGTGTGATTGAGGAGAAAGGTGAAAGTAGAGAGGATCTAATGAGAAGAGGACAGCAGGGAGAATTGTTCTATAGGTGTGTAAGAGACTTACTATGGAGAAGGGAAGTCCCTTTGAAGTGTAAGTAAGTGTTGTGCAGGGCATACCTGGTACCCACTGTCACAAATGCAGCAGAAACATGGACAGTGATTGTAAGAGAGACTGGGAAAGGGGAGGCCAATTAAGTCTGTGAGGAGCGTGTTAGCTGTCACGAGGAGAAATAAGATTAGGAATGAAGTTATCTGGGAAAGAGTAGGGGTACAGGGAGTACATGAGATAGTGGAGGAAGCAAGACTGAGATGGTATGGGGATGTAATGAGGAATGGAGAAGGAGAGAATACCAAAGAGAATTATGGAGACGATTTATGTAGGAAAAAGACTGCAAAGGAGGCCAAGAAAATAAAGAGATGGGAATACCAGATAACAGAAAGTGTGCAAGTGAAAGTAGAAGCATGGTGGAGGGATGGAGAAAGATGGAGGCCTTTTACTAAATTGACCCCGCCACAGGTTGGAAACAGTTATTGATGATGATGATGATGATTTGTTTGAGTAATATGGAATAATATTTGTTTTAGAAGTATTTCAAGTAGAATTACTGTGTTAGATACAGGGGGAGTAACACCGGGTTTGGTGTTGGTGCGCTCTGTGACTGATCTGAGACATATTCTATTCCATTCATGGTGGTGGCCGCATCAGCCCAGATGTTCTCCCGATGGGAGAGTATAGAAAAGGGGTTGTCCATAAACAACGTAACGCTTTTTTCCTACCTTTTTAGCCCCCTCTCCCTCCATGTAACACCATATATACATTTAGCCTAACTTCCCCCCCACCCGTGTTGCGTAGCTTTTCACACCAAGAATGAATGCCATTATTTCATAGGGAATATTTGTGATACTAAAGGAGGGATTCAGAATTAATACTTCTTAGATTCCATTTTAAATCGTGAACATAAATGATTTCAGAAAGTATTATTATATATGGATAGCTACACATACACACAGATAAGACAGACAAGTACAGACATAAAGACTTTGAGTTCAAATTCCTCAGGTTCGTGAGAAAAAAAACCTCTGCTATATTTATTTTATGGATGTCAGGTTTGCGATCTGAGTAAGAGCAGGACGCCGTGGCACTACTATGTGCTGACTAGGATGGCCCTTTGATGATGTTAAAATGCCCACATCAGATACTTGACACCGGGGGAAGACATCTTTCTTAATATTGTGCACTTTTTATGAGAGTCATATTATCATCATATAGAGAGATATTTAAATAACTCTAGGTATACAACTTTTCTAAATTATTATTGGATTAATCTACAACTTTATTTTAGTTAACTTATTAATACCTAAACTCATGTTTCGTTCCAACATCAATCCTGGATCCTGGCTTCACTCTTGAAAATGACTTGATAGCCAATGAAGCAGAGATTGGAGTTCGAATACCTGTCGGGTATACTCAGAATGGCTTGTCATAAATGGTTTTATAATATCTCTCCATGTTAATGAGGATAGATTTACCTCTAGAATTCTACCTTCCTCATTACTACTCCATTAGATAAATATAATAAAAATAATAAGAATAACTACAATTTGACTATACTACACTACAAAATGTATACTAAAAAGGTAGAATTTTAAAGAAAATTTACCAGTATTTGCATAGAGGGTGAGTGGGAAACCATGTAGGATAAGCAGCCCACACTAGTCCTGACTGGTATTTGAAACCATCTCCCCAACATCGGCCGTCTAGTCTATTGAGAGAATGACTATTTAGACAATGCAGTCACCATAGCATGTGTATAGTAGTTGCATTTATATACATACACATTAGATTTATCAGAAGGGAAAAGGTATAGGCTTAAATACACCTACCTTTTGTGAATAGTTAAATGAAATTTGAAGCTTTACTTTTCATAACATGCTGCTGGTACGAAGAAATAACACTATTGATGGACTCCTCAAACCTGCCTTGAGGTAAATTCTGTACTTCTGCTTCTTTCCATTTCACTACAACATCTTTTTGAGACTCTTCCACTATTTTTTCTGGATATCGCTTTTTATATGCAATGAACAAGTCTCCTCTTTTTAAAAAAATTATTTTTGTTTTTGTACAAACACAAGTGATTATTCACGGCCTATGTAAAAGAATTATACTCAAACTCAACTACACTTATAAATTAACACCTCTTAGACTGACAACTGTTATCCAACTAAAAGAATGTGAGGGGGTCAGTAGATGGACAAATCTAAACAGATGCTGTGAGTATAAACATGTCACTGTCATCCGCATGAAAATATGTGTTTTCGAATGTGCTTGGCGTTCATAGTCTCGGGCAAACAATGTCACCTAAGCACATTCGAAATATTGATAAACAAAAAGTGATAAGCTTGCATTTTCAACTCCACAGATATTCTGAAGTTATCCATAAGTATGTTTATCAAAGGTGAAAACATAACAATAATATTGTTTTTCAATATTAGAATTTGAGTTTAAGACCTTTGTTACGTACCCCACCATCCCCCCATGTAACAGCATGTAGACATTAGAGCTTCCCCCCCCNCCGAGCCCCCAAATGTGTAACGTGGTTTATGGATGACCCCAAAGAGATAGTTGCATGTCTTTGATTTAATTGCCCGAAACCATTACATGAGGGTGCCTTCATGTGGTGGTCCCTGAACAACATTCTTCTTTCTCAGCTGGGCAGTGGCCCCGAGCATCAAAAAAGGGGGGTAGGGACAAGCGCGGATTCAGGGGAAATTGAAGGGTCAGTTGAACCCCATGTGAAAGTTAGAAAATTAATAGTAAAAACAAAATGAAAGTTCAAATTTTATCAAGAAAATACAACACAGATAAAGTATACACATTTTTTAAATCTATTTACACGCAAACACCTCTTAAGCCGGGTCCACATGTGCATTATTTGTCCATGATTAATCAATGTCTGATATGACCCATGCAAGTGTGAAAAAAATATTCGTTTTCATTTATTAATATTTGTCGTGCATAGCGAGTAACAAACATTGTTCCGCAGAGAGATGGCAGACTAACACACATCAAAGAAGACTAATAATCACCTGAGAGCAGTTAATTCACGAATACCGAATATAGAGTATATGTGGAGGGCAGGAGCGGTGGAACTGTGTGGGAATAATTTGTCCCTCCTTAGAATAAATTCCTCCCTATATACATTTCAAATCCTCTGATATTATCGAATATGAAGCTGAAAGATGGCATTAAATCAAATTCCAAATGACTTCTATATGCATTCTATTGTCAAAAAAATTTCAGAGAAGACCGAATATAGAGTATATGTGGAGGGCAGGAGGGGTGGAACTGTGTGGAAATAATTTGTCCCTCCTTAGAATAAATTCCTCCCTATATACATTTCAAATCCTCTGATATTATCGAATATGAAGCTGAAAGATGGCATTAAATCAAATTCCAAATGACTTCTATATGCATTCTATTGTCAAAAAAATTTCAGAGAAGACCGGTCCAAATAACTACTTGACTAGAGACATCTAGCTGGCACAAAAAATCAGGGGAGGAAAGCTCCATATAGCTTCAAATAACTGCTAGACTAAAGGTATATAAATGGCACAAAAAGTCAGTTTGGAAAGTTCTAAATAGCTTCCAAGGTCATCCAAATTTCAAAAATATCTAGGGGAGAACAACTCTAAATAGCTTCTAAATACATGTCATTTTGAAGAATTTTCAGGCAAGGACAGACCCAAATAAACTAGTTTCTGAAATAATTTAATTTTCAAAATTTGTCGGTGGTAGACCTCTTTAAAGATTATCTTCTAGAGGTATATAATTATCGCAAAAAATTAAGGTGAGGATCACTCTAAATAGCTTTGAGACACATCCAAATTTCAAAAATTTCTGGGTGAGGAACACTTTAAATGCCTTATAAAATGATCTAATTAAAAAAATTAAGGCAAAGACTACTCATAGCTTCTAGAATGAACCATTTTTCAAAAAATTGTTGAAGGAAGGCCACTCCAAATGGTTCATAAAAACTATCTGATTTTAAAAAAATTGGAGAGGATGACCATGGTTTAAAACATACATAAGATTAAACATGAATGAGAAACTATTAAACGGCTTTAAACAGAAATTTAACACTGTATATAACTATGTTATTTATAATTATGACACCCCTATGAAAATTATCTGGATCTGCCCCTGGGTAGGGATGGGGGTTTGAGCGGCTGAATTCTTGTAGCGTCATCTGTATGAGGGTGGGGGAACCTTGAGACACCACCCGCCATACATTAAGCAATTGGCAGTGCGTACCTGGCCAGATTCGGCCGGGGAGAGCCGATTAGGACAACTTGAGGTCTCCGCTGGGCAACTATGGGCTGGGAAGCTGGTGCTATACCTAAGGCTGAGTTTCTGACTTCCTCTTGTGACGCTGGCATTACACTCAAGAAGGGGTCAATTTCTCATGCCACGGGCTAGCAAATGGCGGAGGGTGTTTCCTGAGCCACCTCAAGAAAGCATTCAACAGGCAGGGGTGGGGCTGAAGGGTTCACGCTGTGGGTACAGGGTGTCCTAGATACAACATAGGTGACATGTGTTCCAAGGCATGGTGTTTGGGGTGGTTTACCTCCCGAGGCACACTATGACTCGTCTTTGGGTGGGTTAGCAAAGTAGTACCACTGGATCGAGTCTCCATCCCGTGAGGTCCATCTCTAATGAATCTAGCTACAAGCCAAGAGCTTGATGAAGATGGATTTGGATACCTCAATGACAAGGCAGGCCGGTCCCATGATAAGATGCATGCATGAACACTAAACAAAAACTTGAATTTTTAGAAATGATATTTTTGTGGAAGAGGTTGTGTTCATACAAATTCGGATTTTTAGCTATATTTTTATTAATATCAACATACAGGTTGCAAATTATACTTCGAGAATGACCGTGTGGAGGAGACCACATTCCAATTAATATTCAGCCTTTATGAGTGAAGAAGGGCCCCGAGTACAGGATGAATCATGGAGAGCTCAGTGGTAGCGCATTGGCGTGTTAAACCATAGATCCAGGGTTTGATTCTCATATTCAGGTGTCATTTTCAAATAATTTATATTAATTTTCCACTAATATAATTAATTTAAATTAAATATAATATACATAACAAATTTATATATTTATTAAATCAGACACCAGAAATAATTTAGTGAATTTTCACTACAAAATAGTGTATAAGAATCGAATCAAATAAACTCAAGTAAACTCAAATTTTGAGATAAAATAATTTTTTGGGGGATATATGACATTTTTTAAGATTAGGATTTTTTTTCCTGAGAATGATTCAAGTAACTACTAAAACTTTACTTGAACTTGAATTGGTTAGTACTCGTTCAGCTCTAGAAAATAATGATCACGACCATGTCTCAAAATTTTCACTTCTTTATATCAACACTTGATATTTTATTCTGTGTGTCAAATATACATGTATTCAATATTCACTCACACACACGATCAAATGCTCACGCTTCACTATCTAAGAATAAGAATACTTATTTTTAAAAGCAGATTTTAACAAATTCCATTGTAATGATAAAGGAGTTTAACTACATATAATTCTGCTAGTCTTCGTTTTAAGACTTGGGTCAGTGTTTGATTGCAGGGATTGTAGAATTGTTTAACCAAAGGCATGTACTCATCCAAACACTGACAAAGCGAGAAAATTCTGTCAAAACTTTTTACTTTGCCAGTTTGTATAAAACTATCAGTCATTTAGCAGAAATGATAGTAACAATATGTTAAATCAACAGCTTCAGAGAAATACTTATAATGCCTATGTAGATAAACTTAATAATATAGCACGGTTAGTCGAACCAATAAAAAACTTTGGACAGCAGTAAAAATTATGAGACAAGATCTATTTTTTTGGTGTGCCATGGATTTAACAGCCTTGCTAAACAATGTTAACTGACCTTTCTCAAGAGCAACAATTTTTCACCGTCAAACTGCTGCTCCATGACCAGCACCAAGCCATGGTTTATCTTTGGAATTTCTTTGTCAGAACCTCTGGCCAATACAAAGATAGACCTGTTGTCGAGGAAGTTACCACATTTGTCTAAATCACTGATAGGAGCGATGATAAGTAAAGTATTCGAGTTTGGTGGAGGTTTTATCTCACCATTTTTATAAGAAACAGTTTTCACATCAGCCTAGAAGAGATAAGATTTCAGAATTAATTACTATATGTAAACTAATATTATATGTTGGAATAATGCCTAGTTAAATATATTATTTATGATGGAAAGTCTTAGAATATCATTGAAGTTAAAGGAAAAGCTTAAAATAAAACTAAATCATACAAAAAAAAGAGAGTTTAAATCTATGTTTAATTACGTAGTATTTATAACACAACATATTATTATGTTGTGTTACTAACATTAAATATTTATATGTTATTAATAGCATTAATTAATAACTCTAAAATGGTTATATATAACAAAGAACAGAATTTTGCTAAGAATTTATTTGTGGCCTAGCAAGATATGTGTGACTTATAGGCTTTTTATTAATCAAAGCTATAAAAAAAACAATCAAACCTAAATTGTGCCTGCTATTTAAGTTAAATTTATAGTTTCATTTGACATTAATATATCTTGTATCAAAGTGGTAAATTTAAATATTTCTGAAAGCTAATGAAGTGCTTCAAAATAAATACATATTATTATTGGTGTTTTGTTTCATTAATATTTAAACCCATATTTTATTTAATTATTGATTAAATTATTTTTTAAGACGTTTAATACATAATATAGACTATCAACTTTAGAGGTATTTTTGATATAAAATATATTGGCATCTTCTTTAGCTTATATAATATAAGTTTTTTATACTAACTATACATATTTGCAATTCAATATTTCAATGGTGTATTCTGAGAAAATTAATAGGTATGCTGTACTCTAAAAGCTGCAGGGAAGATTCGGGGGTCAAAGACTTTTAACCATCGTTGGCCAAGAAGGTCAAGAGATGCTTCCCCTGGAAATATTTAAACATGAGTACCTCTAGTTTAGAACAATGGATCTCAAACATTTATGTTTTTTTCGTACTCACATTCTATCTTGGGAAACTTCGCACCTCCCAACTCCCCTCGTCTCTCTTTTTTGACTTATTTATATCTTTGTTTCAATATCCACCTTTACAGCCTATTACATATTCTGACTTCATAAAAGTACACCAGAACTATGCTCAAAACACACCAAAACGTGAAACTACTGATGATTATCATCCACTCAAATTGTAATGGAATATCAAAACACAGCACACTGCAGTTCATCGAAATACCTAAATAATCTAAGATTTAAGTAAAAATGTCAAGGCTAAGAGCTATGAGCACACTCCTGACTGTATAAGAGTGACATACACTATTAAATTGGTTGAGTGTAATTAAAAGTACACACAGGTAGCATTTTCATTTTTTATTTATTTGAGGTATTAGCGTGCATTTTCTTGGCCAAGTGATTACATCAGCACGACACGACTTAACTTAAATCTAGAACAAACACAACACCCAGCCCCCCGGCCGTTAATTCATCACCGTGAGAGGGGAAATCCAAATTTTACCAATAATATTTTTAGGCCATGCCAGAAATCAAACCCGGAACCCTTAGCTCAGTGGGCAGGCAAAATGTCAACTGAGCTAAGGTGACGATATCGCAGGTATCAATACGCAAAGTAAATATATATATAAAGAGTAAAATTAAGTACTACATGGATCAAGCATCCATCAGAACTTGGTGGGAGGAATAAGGTGGATTGTCCAACTCACGTTGGAATAATAATTATGAGCCTAAAACTATCTATTAAATCAATGTTTGATGGCGAGGAGCAAGGGGGAGTGTTGAAATCCCATAAAAATTGGTCAAGGTCATTGGAACTTCTCTAGCTTTGCTTGCTGTTTTCAAGCAACAGGTCCTGAGTTTCATAGGCTGAATAGGTATAAGACCCTTTTGGAGGAATAATTACTTAAAACACAATATTCTTGAATTGTGACAAATATTAGTTTACAAATTAATAATATATAGATACATTATACATGTATATTTATTCACAATTTAAACATTACTATTTACACAGTTTGCACAAACAACATTGAATTTAGTCCATATAATTATGGGTATGTAGTGCAGGACTAGCATACCCTGAGAATACACCACTGCAATATTTAATAATAAGTATGTACTTGACTATTTTTTATTAATATATATAAATTAATTTTAAACCTAAATCAAAATGAGATTATGAATATATTTTTAATATTTGATTGATGTTTTTGAACATAATTTTATATGGTCATTTTTAGAGATTCTAACTCAAATAATATTATGTATTTAATCAATTGGAACATTTGATCTATGTTGCTAGTAGTATTTATATTTTAAATAATTTTTATAAGATTTGTTATTTGAAATACTACTTATATACTTTTTTATATCCTAATATGCGCATGTAGTAAGATGTGGTCCTTACAAAATATAAATAAAAAAAATTCTAATATAGCTTATTAATAATTATAATCTAATTTATAGGACAGAGGTTTTATAATTATAATATAACAAATACAAACCTAGTGAATATTGAACATCCTACTAATTAGTCCCTTCGCTAAGAATAGAAATATTACCTTTAAAGCCGAGTTTTTTCTCAGTAAAGTTTTGATGGATGGCAGAAAAGATCCCAATGAATAGTCTTTGTCAACCTCAACAATAGCACTTCTTAGATTTGAAGATAAGCACTTGTTTTCAAACACTAATTGCATGGCGACTTCCAAAAATTGTTCCGGAATCTAATGAATTAAAAACATATATAAAAGAGTTGTGATATTTTAATTATTTTTAAACTACTAGTAGTAATATAGAGTAGTCTTATTCATAAAACATTTTGCTGTTTTACCCTTTCAACAGTGTTACACGGCTTGTGGATGATCCCTTAGCATAAAAGTTTCTTAATTAAGTTGTCCTTTATTTATTATATTTGACAACTTAAATATTTAAGCTATCTTATTAAGCTATTTAAGCTGTTATATTAAGTTTATTGAAATGAAATCCAATAGAGCAATGTGAAATAAGTGTCTTACGGTGGTTTGGGCATATTGAGAGGATGAGTGTGGATCAAGTGACAAAACAAATACATGAAGGTAGAGTGTCTGGATAGAAAGGAAGGGGTAAGCCATGTAAGATATGACTAAATGTGGTATACAAATGTGTGAAAAAGAGAAACATTAAAAGTTTTAAGAATAGCATATATGACTCAATATATAGATGTCATTGAAGAGAAGCAAGTATGTATGAATATATGGATAGGGAAGTGTGGAGAAAGTTAATGAGGATGGATAAAGTATGGAGTTGTTTTTTGAACTATACGCGTGGCTTCTTGCCTACCTTGTAAGGGAACGGCATGATTAGGTATGTATGTAAGGTTTTGAAAACATTTAGAGTAAATTAGTATCAAGGAGCGTTTAAATCTTACTAATAATATGATATGTACAATATTAGTTGTATAAAATATTAAAAGCAAATGGTCAAATATATTAAATGTAAGAAAGTTAAAATCCATCACCTTAAGTTTTTTTCTAAGTTCCCATTAATACTCAATTCTCTTCTTACAGAATTAAAACTACATTGAAATCTATGAGTATTAATAGCAGACACCTTCTTGGATCAATAAAATTTCCATTACTAAGGAGTGTCCACTATTTGATAAAATTATTTAATCTATTTAAAAAACCATAATGTTCAAACACAGTCAAACCTATTTACAGTTGATAATAACTACAACAATCTAATTACTACACTTTGCAGTATTGTATGCAGGAATGAATATTATTGTATGTAGCTTACTGTACATATTGAATCATACACAGAACAATATGTAAATAAAATTAAATGTTACATTAGGCCTTCTCTACTGTGCTGTAGATGTGCGCGCACACAAGCACATACTAAGCTCATGGGACAACCCCCACCCACACTGATGGCTTGGAAGAGATGGGTGGTATGATCTTGAAGTATCCTAGTCATACTATTTAGGCTAGTTTATAAACTTTCACTAGAGGGACAACTTACATTTCACATGAGACAACGGCATTTCTGACATTTTTCGAGTAAAATATTGAATATAAGCTATTGTTTTCAATTTTTGTCCAGTATTAAGAGATTGTTATGCACAAATAAGCGTCTCTATTAGTGTCTGTTTATGCTATTGAGAAAGTCGGCTATTGGGAAATTGTTTCACCTTAAGAGCCCATGTTATATTGCCGTAAAACTGTCAGCTTTAAAGAAGTATCCGCTATTCAGAGGTGTCCATTAAGGGAGATTTTAATGTATTAAAATACTAACTCTGAATAAAGTCAGAATATTAATCGTTGAGTTTTCTTGTTTTACTCCATCTTTATTTGTCTGCCATAACACCATTCAAGTAAACAGTACAGTATTACATTTTCAAATAAGTCGCCAAACTGCAAAACTCACATATACATACTACACATATTTATTATCAGGTTTGAATTATTGCACACCATATGCCTCTTTGCCAATATTTTTTAAGTTTAGTATATACATTCTACAAACTTCCGAACTGCATTCTTACCAGCAATCCCGGGTTTGTGTGTGATAGAAACTTCACACTCTCCAGTTTAATGTTATATTCGTTGTTAAGTACTTGTGCAGGTGAAGTCTTCAAGCCCCGCAACTCTACACCTCCTCCACGTACGATGCCTGTTGTCTTTTGATAAATAACATCAATATCTAGAAAACACACAAAACATATATATATTAGAGGTGTGCAAAAATTCAAAATTTTGAATAATTTAAGGCTGAATATTCAATTTGAAACTTCGAATAGCAAGATTGAATAGTAGTCATATAAATCTCTTAAAAGTCCTGTCCAGACCAGTATGTTTATGGCCGCACTTAGCAGTTGGTGCGAGACAAGCAGGTAGCCAGATAATCTGGTGACTCAAGAGTTAAAAATACTCTTGTCCTTGGTTCAAAATGAGGGGAGGGGAATACCGATGTAAGTAGAAATCAAGAGGTTATAGGGGTAGGGCTTAGGGGGTATTATATCGCTGGTGAAGAGACAAGTAGTTGGGCGCCATATGACTCGTGCTAGGTCTACATGTGAAAGTGCTTGCTTGCAATGAAACATTCAGAGAAGGATAGAAATAAAATTTCTACCATATTTAATGGCACGTGAAAATGAAGGGAAAAGGGCAATATTGCAAGGTCAACAATTTGAGTGCGCCTGTTAGTCTGTTGTTAAATAGCCAGACAGGGAGGCGATTACAAGGGGTGTCAAGTCTAGAAAACATCTAAGGGGTGTCAAGCCTAGAGAACATTAAAGCGGTTTCAAACCTAGATAACATTTGAGGGGTGTCAAGCCTAAAGAACATTTAAAGGGGGTCAAAAACTAATTTTATCATTCTTAAATTGTTGTGTTATTTTAGTAAATTTATTATTGTATAAATATGAAAGTGGTAGAGGTATGAGCGAGACTAGTAATAACATTCAGTATACAGCCAGTCCTTGTGATGAATGGAGTAAAGTTGTCGCTTGTAGGGTCAGTTGGTGAATGCATTTCGGTGAGCTTGGCAGACTAATGTGTAATAGTACCTTTTGGCCCAGTTATGAAGCAACAGAAAACTAATGCACTCCTAATTTACCTAGTAAACCTTTTCAGTGCTGCCTTGGATTTCAGCTGAGAGTGGAATTGTCTAGGATCCAATCAAATTTTGGGTTGAGTACTAATAATCACACAAACAATTTGAAATAATATGAATAAAAAAGTAAGGAAAATCTACTATTCAATTTGTACTATTCGGTATTTGTTCAAAATGTTGGTATTCGATTTGATAAATAATCCTATTCACATACCCTGAATATATATGTATGAAGTATATAAGAGTCATGGTTAATTCTCCTTTGATTATTCACACACACACAAACACACACACACAAGTGCACGTGTTTCAGGAGATAAGGTCAATATATACTGAAAGTCATTCTAAAAAAGTGTATGAACATGTGTCCTGTTCCAAACGGTTTCCAAGGTAGAGCTATTTGAATGCACAATATTTTGAATTCGGCGCAAAATATTATCTTCCCTGCTGTCATAGTGCATCAATGAAGCATTTGAATCGGTGTGATGCGACAGTTGTCTGTTGTAACTGTTGATAGTGACATTTCAGAAGTGTTGTTAAAAATTATGTACATCTTCACAAATGTATGATATGCAGATAAGCTGTATGTTAAGGCTTGTGCAATGTTAGTGCCAAAACCGCGGTTGAATAATGCCATCAACAGTTTCCGATAGAATGTTTCCCAAGGTTTAAAATATATTGTGTGAATGTGGTATGTTTCTCACTGCTCATGTTTCACCTGAATTAGCATGTCAACAAAATGTGGAGGAACAGGAAAATAGTCTGTAAATGGTTCAGTGTAGTCCTACAACTAAGATATGAAGATTTTCTATGTGTCTCGATGTATCATGAACATGTATGTCAAACATTGAATGAAAATGCCTTGTACCCATTTGACCCATACAAAATTTTCACAAAGAATACAGGTCCATGCATCTAGAATTTTGTCATTGGTTGCATATTAGTCGCCAATTGCTTTAATTAAAACTATTCACTGAAGCAACTACTTTCAGCTGTAGCACAGTCAACAAGACATGTAACTTTCACTGATCAGTCATTGGCCAGTCAGCAGTTGATGAACTGAGAATCAATAATAAAAACATAATAACAAGAAATATACAAGGTGATTCTTAGCTAACCCCCTTCAGCCTCCCTTGCTGGCTTTGCTCAATATTTACCCCTTTAGGCAAAATGGTTCTACCGCCACTGAATAAACCAATGCATTTTATTCATTTGAAATATAGTTGATAAATAACTATTTACCAGTGAGGCCAGATCGTTCTAAGTTCAAAAACTAAATGTTTACTGCAGGATTTATAACTCTTTTATGTACCCACAGTTAAGATGAACAAAAAGTTTAAGTAATGCATTTTAGTATTAATGTTTATAAATAATGTTCATAAGTGAATAATTAACGATTTTGATGTTTATTATCATTATTATTAATTATTAACTTATTATTATCATCATCATCACTGCGTCTTACTACCCGTTTGGGTTGTACGCACTTACGCTAATGTGTAATGGTAGGGTGATTGGGAGATAAAATGAAGGACCTACAGTTTAACATGGGATCCGAACCACGGTGGAGGCCTGGCATTCCACAAATTCATAAGTCGTGATTAATACACGTTTTGTCAGAGGTGAAGGAAGGGTTTGGCAATCAGATAAATCTGTGCAGGGACCGAGGATTGAGCACCGGACCTCCAGCACACAAGTACAATACCCTACCCCTAGACTGCCAGGTCACCTTGGATTATATAGTAGTTATATTTAATTCCCCTTTAATTATTCACATTTATATTATTATTTGTAAATTATATAAAAAGCCACGGCTATGTTTAAATTATAACCAACAGCATTAAATAAAAATGATAAAGAGTAAGATAGAGCCAGTCCAGGACAGGAGAGAGAAGGAATGACTAGGGATGTATGACAACGTGGGGAGAATAGACGAGGGAAAGGATGATGTTGGATAGGGAGGTGGGAGGCCGAGAGGAAGAACAAGGGGCAGATGGCTGAAGGGAGTAAGGAGGAATGTGGAGGAAAGAGGAAAGTACTGGGCAAAGGTGGAGCCAGTGGCTGGAAGCTGTTCATGATGATGATGATGATGATGATGATGATGATGATGATGATGATGATGATGATGATGATGATGATGATGATGATGATGATG
>CABFWO010007020.1:0-28810 GCA_902155825.1 Timema genevievae
AATCACCTTACCATTACACATTAGCGTAAGTGCGTATAACCCGAACGGGTAGTAAGACGTGGTGCTAATAATAATAATAATAATAAATTTCTGTATTAATACATTAAGGCCCTACTTTAATTTATCAAAATACATAAAAAATATGAACAAATATGATACGACCAATAGCTCTCCAACTGAATGGTCTCGTGTTAGAAATGATATTTACTAAAAGTAGATCTTATGAGAAGTTAATGGGCACCGCTGGTATATAGGTTACCCACTCTTATGATTCTATAAAGTGAGCATACATACATTATTAACATCTAATTACAGCATTGTAGAGTATTGCACGTACAAGAAAAATAATGACTAATGAGTAGTCAAAACAATGCGCCTTGATGTACTTGTCATAACTAGAAACCAGATGTTAGGCAAAATGCCTATATGTTATTGTCATAGATATCATAATGACTTAATATAAGTTAATGTTGCGGTATTAGGGTTGTGTACAGCAAAGATATTTTCGCCTATTTGTTTTTCCTAATTTGTGGCATGGTCAGTCGCCTACTTCAATTAAAGCAAGCAGTGCCATTAACACATCCATCTCTTCCTTAAGTTGTCAATCACGTGTGGATAACCTTGAGGCAACATTGTCGACATATTTTATCTCAGTTCGCTTTCCTCATCCGCTGAAGATTGGTATTTTGTGCATGTTGTACAACACTGTTTGGTGGTTTCTTGTTGACGTTTACTGGGCAGTTGTTTCACCATGCCAAAAGAACCGGCAGGATTAAAAACCAAATTGAATAATTTTGTGAAAGATTTTGGTGACTTATTTTCAACTGATGGATCAATCTTGTTTTGCAAATTGTGTGAAATGTCAATGAACTGCACAAAAAAGTGTCATGTTTCAGAGCATGTAAAAACCTCTAAACATAAATCTGTCATGTGTCGAACAACAGATGAGCCAAAAGCAACTCTGATTTCTTTGTAAGCAATCTTCCAACATCAATCACAGATTTCACTAGATCTCTGCAAGGCGTTTATTGAGGCCGGTATTCCCTTATGGGAGACAAAGAATACTGGAACGTGCTAATTACTCATTAACACATACACTAAAACTACCCTATTTATAAGATTATTAATATAAATCCAAGAACTAATAAATTTAAATAATATGTGGCAGATATAAGCTCATGGTGAAATCGTGTTGCTGGAAACGGCCAAGCTCAAGGAAACCTGCCCCAGTAGATGTCTACGTTTGCAGAAGAAGTTTTCTACATACAGACACTTTGCTCGCTTGCAAAACTCAACTGTTATGACTGCCCACTCCCCAATGTCGTCATCAGCGGCTGTCTCCAAGAGCTAGTAGATGTTCTAATTTGTTCTGGAAGGTCCCCCCCATGTTTACATCAGTGCATCTTGTATAAAACCACCTCCCCTCACTTCATATTTTGTATTCTATTCTAACGACTCGTCGTAGCAACATCCTAGAGGTCAACAAGGACTAGTACACATACAAGCAGTGGTCTCGGTTTTGTATGTTAGGTTTAGTTAACTGTTTTCTATGTCCATTAGACATAGTTTTGAATGTCAGAGTTTCTGACCTGATTTTATATGCCCATAAGACATGGTTTTGGAATGTTTGGGCAAATACCCGACTCCCTATACTGTGTGGCTGAGTTCTATATAGTCTTAACTTTTAGATCAGAAAAAGGGAAAATCAGGTAATCTATTGCTTTGTTCCATGACTTATACCAGTCTCTAATCTACCTAATGTTGTGCTCTTGTAAGCTCAACTTGTGAGTATGCTACTAGTCCAGAGTAGTGGCTCGCGTGGTATTGCTTATTTTGTCCAACCCCCTTCAGGCGCTGCTTGAATTAGTTAATGTTTAATTGTTTAAAATTGTTATAGTCTGTCTCCAGACTTGTGTTGATATTTGAATATACTAATGAATGACCTGGCAGTACTCATAAAGAATATACTGGCCATAGTATCTTTACAGCCTAGATTCCTGGTAGCTCTCCTTTTACAGTTCCTGTTCTAGGAACTTAACCTTTGTATCTCATAGCTCAGTATGGAGTTAACTCATGCTAGCTAGCCCGTTTAACTACCAACGTTGTAACTCTTTAAACTAGGACTTTCTAGAATTAGGTATTGTTTAGCTATTGTTATTTTATATGCTTATTAGGTTAAAGTCTAGTAGCCGCGAGGCTGGAGTGGTGTTATATATTGTCGTTTAACCTTAAATCTATAGTTCTATTCAATTTAAATCGCTGTTGTGTTGAGGCAGACGCACCTTCGTTTTAGAATGTGTATTTGTTCTACTTTAACGAGTTACACCCCTTTCTAATTAAGACACAACCATACTTGTTGTGGTTACAGGTCTAATCAAGGTACTTCACACCTAACGCTCCCGATTGTGACAGTGTCTAAAATAACTGATATAATTCCCATCAATAAACAATGGAATGTTTTGTATATGATCACGTCAAACCATTTGTAATACCTTGGTCTTTTTTGAATTTAAATAATCTGATTTGTTAAACTTGTATATCTCTCTTATGTTTCATGCAACCCATCCTTCTTTGTATATCTTTGTTACTGTATTCGTCACTTCTTCTATCTGATAGGAGAAGCGGCGATACAATACAACTTTAAGAATTTCTTGCACAAGTACACTAGAGAACTATTTCCAAGTGAGAGCACATTTCGTAAACACTATGTGAAAACTTGTTACTACTAATACAACTAAGAGAATTAGGGCAGCAGCGAGTGGGAAGAACATATGGATGTCAGTTGATGAAAGTACAGATCCCTGTGGCAGGTCCATTGAAAATGTTGGGATTGGCACAATGGACTTTGATCAACCCTCTAAAATATATCTGCATGCATGTGAACAACTAAATAAAGCAAACAGTTCAACTGTAGCTAGTGTGTACTCTATGTGCTCAGTGCGCTGAACTGAATGTACTATGACCAGATGGAGTTAACCATCAGCATTCTTCTCTTTACTTCGGTGAAACTGGCGATATATTTCAAATTAAATAAGTTATACTTACCAATGCGTTTTGAAAATTAATTTTCACGTACACCAAGAGGAAGCTCGAAAATGTCAAGCCTACAAATCTTTCGATCTTGGGCTTTAATGAAAAGCTCGGCTCGAAGCTCGGAATCCAAGCCCTAGTGATCGGTAGACATACTGTTTATTCGTTTTAGCGATAACAATTAAAAGTCATCAAAATAGGTTTTTTTAAATGTTCACATTTCTTATTGTTTGGGTGAAATTTTAATAAGTTTTATATTTGCAATATAAAGCGATAAACGACTGTTTCCGCAATAAATGCCTTTATGAGCAAAGTAACAGTGATTTTTAATTTAAAAGATAAATATGTCTGTAAATTGGTATAAATTGTTAGATTTAACATTTTTTAATACTGGTCATCCTATATTCCCCACAGAAACACATTTGAAGCGCTTGGGATTGGTATTTTTCCATTGTAGTACCAGCTGATCATGTGATGAAGTGCGCATCCCCCTCTCACTCCACCATACAGCCCTTGCAAGTGAGGGTGTCTACTTTCTAGTGAGGACAATCACTGCATTTTTTCGGTGGCTATTTGATCGTGTCAGGGATCGCTGGCTGCAGCAAACCACAAAGCATGATTTTAGAAATGAACCAGAGAGCAAAGAAAGCCAAGACAGAAAAAGTGCCTTCATAACCAATACTGTGAAAATGTGTTAGAAAGCAAACATTCCTCTACAAAAACTAAATCACCCTGCTGTACGCCAGTATCTGAAACCTAAGTTTTCTTTATATGCCTGGACCCTAGTATACCTGGACCCTAGTATATGCGTCTTACTACCCATTTGGGTTATACACTGTCAGTATTCTTGTATCGTGAATTTGCACATTTCACAAAACCACATATTTTAGTTGGTAAAATATAAATAGGCATATTGGCAAAAAATTAGAAAGTCAACAATTGTTGCTGTTTGTGAATCAAATATAACTTACATTTCCGCCACGAGTAGGACACCACCGGTCTATTTTTTCTCTTGTTGCGGCAACAATGAAAAATTCATGTCTTTTGCTAAACATACATTTTTTTAGCTGGAAGATTGGCATGTAACAGGGGAAGGTTTTGTAGAGATGGCGGTGAATTCAACCAAGTTTTGAAAAATTTAACCATCATATTATTTGCTGAATATTGAGCTTTTGTTTCATTAGTTTTGAATTTTCTTGCAGGTCTGTGCCAGGCTCTTGCCTCAGGCACAGACTTTGAGGAGCCGCCATCTGGAGTCTTGCAGTGACGAGAAGTTTAAAGACAAGCAAGTTATCCTTGTGGTCAACGAGACATCGGATTCCAAGGAGTGCTGCGTTTTGGTCATTGTATTCTGAACCATCACCAACTACTGAGCAAGAAGTACAACTGGCCGTCTGCAGTTTTTTTTGGACATGGCAGATGCGTTGTCCATCACCAAGGCTATCATCGAGTGTCTGCTTAGTTACAACATTCCTTGGGAACGTGTTATCAGTCTCGTTGCTGAATCTGCTCCTTACATGGGAGCTTACTTTAGAGCCCTTAATACCATTGCTGGGGGTCACTTGTTCTACTTCCAGTGTTGGGCGCATAGAGTGAATTTGGCGGGGGATATCTTTATGAAAGAGTTAAATATGCTAGTTAATAAAATGGAAATGGTGTTCCTTAATCCACGGAAAATAAAGATGGCCTCCATCATATTCTTAAAAGAGAACCACCCTGATTTGAAGGACAAATTGTTCCCGAGTCCTGTCATTATGAGGTGAACTAGTTGGTTTCACTTGATGCTGTATCTGGACAAGTATGTTGATGCCCCTAAGTTTGTGCACTTGATTGACACACTAGAAGGATCTAGATATCCTTATGGCCACTTGTTGTGGGAGAGTTTTATTAATTTGAAGCGCCTACCTGAAGAGTCTCGGTGCCCGTGTTTTCCCTATGAAAACTCATTCTGCTTTAGATAAAGTCTGGAACCTGGCTACCAGAAACAAAATTAAAGGTGAATTGAAGGAATGTCGCTACAAAAGCTCAATGAAATTAGTTACGCACATGCTGAACTGTAAAGATAACTCCCGCAACATTTTTTATGAGGAAATCGGTAAACTCTTCAACCCGGCACTTGCAGCCCAGAACATTAGAAAGCGATAAGAGTCTGCTAGGCAGCAAAGCTACCAACTTGCAGCCCACAATATTAAACAAGTGACAAGAGTCTGCTAGGCAGCAAAGCTACCAAACTTGCAGCCCACAATATTAAACAAGTGACAAGAGTCTGCTAGGCAGCAAAGCTACAAACTTGGGGCCCAAGTTAGGAACTGTCGACCTGATACAGTATGTCCGGATTGAGCACATGAAGAGTTTACCAATGCAGCTCTGATGAGCTCCGCTGGGCTCCAGGGAATAGTGTAGATTAAGAACAGTTGTTTAGTCAGTACAATTTATCACCAACATGACATATACTACAGGAGAAACCTGTGCAATCATATATTTTAATCAATAAAACCAGCTTCTCTCTAAAAACTGAACTCCAGTGAATATTGTATAAGCAAGTAGATTTTTAGTATTTAAATCAAGTTTTAAGTGTAGTGATGTCAGTTGTAGTGCCATGTATTGATGTCACTTTGCTACATAATGCTGTTTTTTTAAAAAATAAAACTTATACAAAATGCTATTTTTACAAATAATTGAAGCTAAAAAACAGTGTCTCTAGTGATTGGGTAACATTTTTTGTTGGAAATTGTTTTAATTATTTTTGTTTGAAATTCAAAGAAAATATAAAATAGTTTGTAGGTTTGTTTGGATTGAAGCATTGCATTTTAGCTTGTATTGTAATCCTAGATGTTTATGAATCATAAGCAGAGCCCTGCTTTTATGGTGAATAAAAAAGCCCAATTTCGTTTTTAAGTTTCCCAAAAGCTGTGAATAAGCGGTGAATTACAAAAATCCTATTTTTGCGACGAAATTATCGAATTAAGACAAAAGCGTTAAAAAAGTGGTTTTTACCAAACTTTCGTGATTAAGGTGACTTTGTTGGGTTAAAACTAGACTTCCAGGACAATGTTTGAAACAGGTAAACTAAACATATTGAAGTGAAAACCAAAAATTATATTTTGTTTGGACAAAACGGTAAAAAATACTAGTCCGCAAAAAAATGTGCTGTCAACTTATTAAAAAAGTAAGATTTAGCGGCAGCTGGTCCGGGAAAAGTATGTACAAGTCACAAAGACAAAATATTACACAAAAATCATCTTGTTACTTCACAAAAATTGTGACTATATTTTTAAATCTCAATTTAGGCTAGAAAAATACAAAATAACTACTCAACATCACCAAACTGTAACATGCAGCTGGTAACAATGTTATCCACTTTCATTGTGGTTCTGCGGTCTGTTACTACTAAACTATACCTAGACTAAATCGTGATTATCGCAGACATCGTTTAAAATCGCGAATATCGCGCTAAAACGCAGATTTTGCGAATTATCACGACAATTCTGAGCATATATTTGCAATCAGGGTAATCTGAAATGTGAACATCTGAAAGAAAAAATGCCATATCTAACATTCGCGAATTATCGCGATCTCCACAAACGCAGGGCTCTGATCATAAGTTACTGTTTTGGCCAGGCTTGAATTATTTTATGTCTCACTACAGTTAAATATGGTAGTGTGTCACTGAATAGCTTGAAACAAAAAGCAAACCCATGAAGGTGCTTCAAGAGTTACTGTGTATGCTATATGACAATTAAGAAGGAGAATTGAGTTCTTGTAAGCAAATATGTGAAAATAATGTAACAAATATAAAGATGCCATCCAGCTTTAAGAAAGCTACTTTTGTTTGAAAATAAAGTATTTGAAATTTGTTTTTAAACAATTTAACCATATTCAGCATTCTATGCTTAATTTTCAGGAAATCCTCACAATGTAGTATGAAAACATAGTTGCAGCTCTCATGTGTACAAGATTATGCTGTAAAGATATGCCAAATTCACATGTGATAGCAAACATTTTTATGTGAATATTACTGTTTTCACAAGAATAACATACATTTAGTTTGTTTTTCAAATAAACACAATTGTTTTCATAATTTAGCAACTGCCATGCTATGCATTATAATTTTTAACGTGGTAACATTGACAGGTATAAAACGGATCTTGGGCTATTTGAACATTTACATGGGTATTTTAACTTTTTATTTGGAGAGTTACATTAGAAATCAAGATACCTACTTTTACTCATTACAATACTTAAATTTTGATTTAGATAGATTGATTCTTTGTTTTC
Source organism: Timema genevievae (assembly GCA_902155825.1). Taxonomy (NCBI): domain Eukaryota; kingdom Metazoa; phylum Arthropoda; class Insecta; order Phasmatodea; family Timematidae; genus Timema; species Timema genevievae. The sequence continues at coordinate 7,309 of CABFWO010007020.1, forward strand.
AAGTTAGGTCCAAGCAAGGACATTAAAATATATGGACCTTTACCTTGCTACAGGTTTGGTCAAAACATAAAATGACAATTGATTTTATCAATAATTGTATTCATCATCTTGAGATATCAAGTTTGACATCTCTAAGCGAGAAATGTTTTGCGTGTATTTATATCTGATTTTTCTTCGGATATGTTAATATAAACAATATGAACAAAAAACATAAACAGTGTTACATGAGTTTTGTAACATTACTGTATCATGGAACCACAGGTATTCCTACATGAAACACATCAAATCAGAAAAATATAAAGAGGAGAGAGTCTGAAATTTCAGGAAGTGTCAAATACCAGGTATAGGTAATCACTCTTGAATATGGCCATGGATGAGGATTTATCATGTTAATTGGCAAGCCATGTGAGGCGGCAGTTTGGTTACCATGTGCAAAAGTTGACTCAAAGATTTCTTGTGACGCACAAAAATTTTCTAACCTACAAAAGAACGAAAAGGAGAATAATTTGGCCATAATGGCAATGTTTTGATTTGAGTTAGTATAGTTAACAATTCAAGAATAGTTTATTTTGCATTAACTTGGAAGGGAGAAAAAAATAATAGTAAATACAGTACTCGTTTTGAAACAGGTCTAGAATTTGGTAAAACTGCTTTGATTCATAATGGAGCCATTTATTTAATATTATTATTAGGGGTTCTGTCTTACGACAGGTCCATTCCTTTTGTCAATGAACTTGGACCGCCAATGTGCCCTGTCCTCTGTCTCCTCCTTAAGCTCCCAGAATTTTCTTCTTTCCTCAGTTCCAAACTCAACTTGCAGGTCAGCAGTAACCTCCTCTTGTTGAAAGCGTCCTTGGTCATGGTGATCCTTGACCTAATTTCCTTGGTGCAGTACACATCCTTCGTCAGCACGCTAACCAGGTACTTGAACTGATCTGTTTTCCAACTCCTGGTTTCCAATTTTGTTTTTTAGTGGCTCTTCATTTTTTGATATCAACATCCCTTTTAACTTCTCTATGTTTATCTTCTCTCTATCTCCAATAGTCGGTACATCATTTCTTCACTTCTTTATTTCTAGCCAGCGATGCTAGTTCATCTGCATATTTTATTGTATTGATGAAGTGTTATCTTATCCTGACCAGCCACTCGCCATACAAGTTGAACAGACTGGCTGACAAACAACATTCCCACCTCACTCCTCAATGTAGACTTCTTCCTTTACACCAAGCAATTGGTCTTCTTCCATCACACTTTCTATCTTCTGTTCTAGTCGCCTGTTGAGTATTATGGCCACGATCTTCCCCACAGGAGAGCTGTGGCTGATGATCAAGTGATCACTGCATTTCTTGGCTTGTTTCTTCTTTATAGCCACCGTGGTTACTATGTCTAGAAAGTCCTTGGGCCATTATCCTGTTTCATAGATCTTATTTTTAAATTTTGTCAGAGTCATTAATCTGTTGTTTCCAGTTTCTTCAGAAGGTCAGCTGGTATGTCGTCACCTCCAGCAGTCTTCCTCTACCTCTTCTTCTGCTTCAATCTCCAGGTTCCCTGGAATATTTTTCTGGTCGTACAGTGTTTCTATATATCCCAAATATTAAGGACCTCTTTATGATCCGTCACCCTCTTACCTTTAGGGTTTTCTATTCCTATTGTTTGCACACCTTTGTATTCATTCTCTCCCAGTTCCTTTGCTGTCTGGTACATGAGGTCATACCAGGTCAGCAGTAACCTCCTCTTGTTGAAAGCGTCCTTGGTCATGGTGATCCTTGACCTAATTTCCTTGGTGCAGTACACATCCTTCGTCAGCACGCTAACCAGGTACTTGAACTGATCTGTTTTCCAACTCCTGGTTTCCAATTTTGTTTTTTAGTGGCTCTTCATTTTTTGATATCAACATCCCTTTTAACTTCTCTATGTTTATCTTCTCTCTATCTCCAATAGTCGGTACATCATTTCTTCACTTCTTTATTTCTAGCCAGCGATGCTAGTTCATCTGCATATTTTATTGTATTGATGAAGTGTTATCTTATCCTGACCAGCCACTCGCCATACAAGTTGAACAGACTGGCTGACAAACAACATTCCCACCTCACTCCTCAATGTAGACTTCTTCCTTTACACCAAGCAATTGGTCTTCTTCCATCACACTTTCTATCTTCTGTTCTAGTCGCCTGTTGAGTATTATGGCCACGATCTTCCCCACAGGAGAGCTGTGGCTGATGATCAAGTGATCACTGCATTTCTTGGCTTGTTTCTTCTTTATAGCCACCGTGGTTACTATGTCTAGAAAGTCCTTGGGCCATTATCCTGTTTCATAGATCTTATTTTTAAATTTTGTCAGAGTCATTAATCTGTTGTTTCCAGTTTCTTCAGAAGGTCAGCTGGTATGTCGTCACCTCCAGCAGTCTTCCTCTACCTCTTCTTCTGCTTCAATCTCCAGGTTCCCTGGAATATTTTTCTGGTCGTACAGTGTTTCTATATATCCCAAATATTAAGGACCTCTTTATGATCCGTCACCCTCTTACCTTTAGGGTTTTCTATTCCTATTGTTTGCACACCTTTGTATTCATTCTCTCCCAGTTCCTTTGCTGTCTGGTACATGAGGTCATACCGTCCTTTTATTTGCACTTTAATTATCTTATCAACTGCCTTCTCTAATTTGTCTGTTTCTCTCGATGTATAGCCTTATAATTATATTCTTCTTTGTTGGCGTTTTTCCATTTCCTTCTTCCATTTTCTGAAGCATTTCTGTTGTTATTCAGGGCTTCCGTGCAGTCCTCTTCACTTTTTCAACATTGTCATTTAGCCCCTTCAAAAAATATTCGAGGGAGAGTAGCATCCACCCTCGCCCTACCCAATCAACTTTAACTTTCATTACATCAGTGATCAAATGCTTAATTGAATTATTTTTTAATATTAACTTTAATTAATTCTTAATGTTTTACCCTTGGTATTGTACTTGAGAAGTAATCTGATGAATAGACAATCAGTTGTGATTGAAGAACTATAATGTTTAAAAATGTATTTTACACCTCCATCATAGACTCTGCTTTAAGTCTGGATAGCCTTGTGGTAGAGCATTGGGCGTGCTAAACCAAGGGTCCCTGGTTTAATTCCTGTATTCAGGAATCATTTTTAAAATTGACAGATGTATAAATACATTTATTTAAGCTAAAAAGGAAATTTTGCCAGTAATAATTTACACTTCTAACAATACTTACATTAATTTTGATGACTGTTGGTAAGGAATATGTAGGGCTAGTGACAATATTACTACACGAACACGATGATATGCAACCCTAGAATGATCAAAGTGACCAATTAATACATGTTTAACAGGGCTTTTTTATTTTGTAATGTTTGTTTTGAACACACTAAGGTTAGTACAGTGCTTGGGTTAGGAATAAACTCTATTGCATTTGACCAAGATTTGAACTTTGACCATCCCAGTGGATGAGGTCAAAGCCCTAAATAAATAATACGACACTTAACTTATATAAAAAGAAAAAAACATTTGTTAACTAAGTTTTGTTAAGTTATGTTATGATAATTTAAAACCAAAACAAAACCATTTTCTGTCAAGTTGAAATTTCATAAAACATGCAGCCATTGATGGCACATTATGACATTTCTAAGAAGCCTTACCCAGGATGTTAAATATTCATTTTCTTCCTCTTTTCTTGATTTCTTTTGATAAACTAGAAAAATCAAAGAACAAACATAAAATTATAATTTCTATAATTCTATAATTACAATGTAAATAGTTATAAAATATCAAGTGTATCCCATCAGCACCAAGGCAGCATATTCAACCAACCAGAGATAAGATACCGAGTGATATTACTATGAGTGAAGATGTTTGATCATAAATAGTGTTGTATGGTATAGTAATGTTATTGCTACATGTCTTAGTGATCCCTTGGGCTATCTGTTGCCGATTTAGAACTCTAGATGAAGGAAGTGGATTCTTCTGGAGAGAAACTATATACATCTCCTACACCTGAGAGGCAATGAAATAAAACCATTTTGCAGTCATGAAGACCTAAAATAGGTGGTAGTGTAGATATTGATGAATGGTCTATTGGGAAAGGGGAACAGGGTTACCAGAGATAAAAAGTATTTCCAGTTTTCAGTAATGGATATGTTGGAAAACTATATTCCTAGCGTTTTCTTATCAGGGAAGTTCAGTTGCGATGCTAGGTCTGTGCTCTGCATCAAGGTAGTCCAGAGTTACTTGATAATACAGCTCAGATTGAGTTCACTGTGATAAATGTTCTCATATGTTTAGTATGTGGTGTGTTACTATTGATTCCTGCTATTTAATTCGAACGATGTGACATGTGCCCAAAATAGTGATATACCATTGTTATAATAATAAATATACAAAAACATTGAGAAATAGTATATCAAAAGCAGTGAACAATCAATCACCTTTAGAGTTCTACCCAATGTATATTTTCAGTATTTTGTAGTGAGTTACCAGTAGAGTATGACAACATGGCATTCAGAGGGATATTTCACTGTTCCACATTATGTACTTGAGGATTTAACAAAGTGTCCACATTGTCAGCATTTCAAGCTTTAACAAAATAATTATTGGTTATCTATGTTAACTTACTAGAGTAATTATTTTAATGATTTATTTTTGAATTATATACATAACTTATATCAAACTTATTGGGGTACGCAAAGGTCGCTTTTTAAATGCAAAGCCAAGCCAAGGTTGAAGATAAGAATTTTGGTGTTAAGTAAAAATAATTTTAATTTTTTAATTATCCATTAAGTGTAAGTAAAGAAAAGAAAAAAAACAAATATTATATTAATGTAAGCTGACACATATGAATAATTTAGCTATAATTTTGTTATAGCTGTCATCTGATCACCTATCTATGTTAAAATAGCGCATAGTAGCTGTTCTTATGTAATAATGGCTGAGATATTTCCAATCTTTTCATAATAATTATATAAAGGTTTTCTACTGGCTTCAAAATGTTTCAAAGATGCAGAGGTTAGTGTGCATGTTGAAGGTGCAGAAAAGGAGATGTGACCTTTGACTTCAACATTTCAAAGCTTTGCATTCCTCTAAACTTAAAGGACATACACATGATAAGGTAATACTATATATGTAAACATCAAAATATTCTTGCAAACACCTCTAGTACATATGCCACAACAATGTTGGTGCATTTCATAGCAAGTATTTAATTTGTAACAAACTAAATTAAGCATAGAGTGAGTATATAAATTGTATTATAAAGTACCTTCTTTGTTTCATTCAAGGTAACAGGCTTGTATCGTTCTCTCATAAACTTTACAGACGTTGTGTAAGCCTTGTACATGGAATATTGACTTTCAATCAAGTGCCTTGTTAACTGGATCTGCTGCTTCAACATCTGATTGACTGCCACATCAACTGGACTCAAAGGTGCCAAACCTACAACACACACAACTTCATAATGACTGGCAATCAAGTGCCTTGTTAACTGGATCTGCTGCCTCAACATCTGATTGACTGCCACATCAACTGGACTCAAAGGTGCCAAAACCTACAACACATACAACTTCATATTGACTGGCAATCAAGTGCCTTGTTAACTGGATATGCTGACTCAACATCTGATTGATCGCCACAGCAAGTCGATTAGGAAGCTCGGCAGAGTTAAATACAGTGTCAGTTACGTTAAGGCCATCATCTGTTTAAGGCAGTCCTGAAACTTGAAGCTTCAATAAAACTAATACAATCCTTAATTTTCCTAGAATGTTCTGTTGTTATCCTATTAAAATAGTTTTATGTGTTTAAAAAAGGTTAAATCTATGTTATGTAAGTTAATTTTTGAGTTAGTACTCACTCATTTCAAACCAACTTAAAGATCTTAACTAAATCAACCCATATACCAAGAATGTCAAATAAAGTTTCCTAGAATAGGGTATGTGTTGGCTGAGCTTTCATCCCTTCTGTGTGACAATGCAATCACATGACACCCAGCATATTTCAAATCCTCAATCATTTAACTCCACAATTTTTGTATGCTCATTTTTTTCAGGTTTTAATATTTTGTGTTTACATTTTTCATAAATATTTGTATGCATTTATTGTGTATGTGTGTGCTTGTATATAGAATATTTTGAGATTATTGATTTATTGTGTACCAACTGTATATATACTCACAAAAATGATCAATTCAAATTTGTGATATTTTGATTTTTTTACATACCCCTTAGGCATCAAATTAAAAAAGTTCTACTGTATTTTATATTTATTGAACTCAAGCTTGATTCAATTCGACACTCTAAAGCAGCATTACACAAACTTTTTGAGAGAGAAATTCGTCACGAAGCACCATAATTGCCTTGATGCTATATGCATGCACATTCAATTTTTGATATATTTACCTAACTGCATTTTTAAAAGTTGTTAGTCAATATTTTATCGTATAGTAAACGCACGAATTATTTTTAGATTTCTAAATAGCTTAAATTTTGATCCAAACTTAATTTTTCCTATTGGAAGCTAATGGAAATTGTAACTTTAAATATTGTTTTCTCAAAACAAACAATTTTGTACATATTTTCACATAGACTCTACATAGATAGATACTAAACCGAATTACAGCAGTATTCACGGTGGAAACGAATGTTTAAACATTTGGCCATGTTAAACATCAAGTTTTATTTCATTATAAATGTTATTTTCTCCTTTAATTTCAGAGAAATAAGGAATTTAACTACATAAACGCAAAACCACAACAAAAAACATAAATTAACGTAAAGCAACACATTTGATAACTAATTCAAAGCAGGTATTGTAAATCCACAATATGTTACCCACACAGACAGTGTTAAAACAATTTTCATGGCTGCAAAAAAAAAAAAAGAAGTCACTTGGCATAAATAAAGAACGATAAATTATAGACAGCGAACTTAAATTCTAATGAGAGGGATGGGACTGCTGTATTTTGATTTGCACAATGTGGCTATATCTGGTTGAATTTGAGACAGCTACAACCGAATATCTGGCTCTGCATTGAGACGGGATCTTTTTTTTAGCAGCCACAGAGGCAGAGAATCCTGATCCACATAAGTAAGTTATTGCAAAGGGAAGAAGGATTATTTTCGCTCTATCTGACAAAACTTCAAATTCGTCTCATAGCTGACATCAAAATTCTGATAGTGACTTCTTAGTTGCAAAATTCTCTTTTACCGCAGAATCTGATGTCAAATCATTCAAGCACTTACACTGCTCCGATGCCAGGTTGGTTTTTCCAACATTCAAATAAATAACATTGCACTGCTACCTGATTTGTTTCGACTCTCGACTGTATACTGACTAAAGGTGCGAAGAAACACAAGTTTTTAATATGCAAAAGAAACTTCCAAGAAAATTCTGGAAAGGTGTCAAAGCAAACAATCGTATCTGAAAGCGCGGCGAAGTTCTCAGAGAGACGGAGTTAACTGGCACCCTCTAGTCTCTCTGTCTGGTTTCACCACGTGCAGTCTGTAAATAATTTCTACCCAATACTTATCTAGATACAGTTCATGGACACACAAATTCACAGTTTTGATATAATGTCAAGTTTTATTTATTTTTATTTCAAATCTATTCATGGAGCACTTGGAGATGCTTTGTGGAGCACACTTTGGGAACAGCTGCTCTAAAGCATTCTGAGAAGTTCATTCAAGCCAAGTAAAGCATTTGTGGCTGATTGGGCTACAAGTACTAGACAAATGAAGTACAAGATAGCCCTGTTTATGTTATTTGGAACATGAATGGCTTGCTAGAACATGTAATATCCTTCACTTAATGTTCATGTAACGTGAAGGTTCTCCTCTGGACAGATCTTAAGTTAAAAGAATGTGTTAAAAACATGTTACGTTAGGTGAGTATTACCCTGTAATTATTTCATACAAAGTTATAATGTTAAGAGAGATTAGTGTAACATTTTGACTGTCTAAAGTGTTCCAATGATGTAAACACTGTTATCCATTAGTTCTCTAAAACTCTATAACAATGAGTCTTGTTACACAGTTCTGTAAAACATTGTGGATACAATAGCAACACTTATATTAATAGTGTGGTGACATTGTATGTTTGTACACTACTGTGGTAGATAAAGAATATTATGGACAACTTCAAACTCGATTATGTTTACAAACTTTTAATTACCTAAAGAACCATTTAATGATTAAAAAAAACACAACTCTGCTCGTCATTTTTTAACAAATTTTGATGTCTTTTGACACATGTATCTCAAAAACGGTACATGGAAAAAAATAAAATAGGAATCATTTTCTCTATGGTCACCATCAGAATTCTAAGTGTGGTTAAGTTTGCAGTGAATTTGAAACTTGTATATTTTTGGTTGATTTGACATGGAATGACCCATTTGTATGTGTTCAAAGCTGTCGTGTATGTTTGCCATTTTAGGAAAGTTGAAACATTTTCCCACTAATTATCATTTTCTATTCAAACCAACACTTTTTTTAAATGCATTACTTTTCCCAGCCTGTGGTTTTTTATTCAAGCCATACATTTGCAACTATCAGCTTGCTAGGCCTGTCACAGCTTCATATACTTTATAATACAACTTAAGCTTAGGACATGCACAACATCCAGTCCCCGACCCGTTAATTCATCACTGTGAAAGGATAAATCCACATTTCACCTATGATACATTTTTTGGCCATGCTGGGACTCTTAGCTCAGTCAACAGACACTCTACCAACTGAGATAAGGTGTCAGATTAATCAAACCAACACTTTGTAGAATTAAGCTCTCAAGCAATAAATTAGGAGCTAATTAAAAAAAACTATGACTCAAGTTAATAATATTAATGGGATACTAAAAGTGATATTTTACTCAGCTATTTTGAAAAGAAAAGGTCAAATTTTATTTGAATAAAACATTTAAAAAATACAATTTGGTGTATTTATAATATTTATATTTGCTGGTAAGCAAGTACTTAAGGCGTGAAATTACCCTGTTCAACATTAACAGTGAGGGCATTACATATGCACCTTAAGGAGGTGGGGTGGGTTCAAGCTTTGCTTATTTTTACTGAAAAAGGGGTGGGGAGTCAGAACAATGCTTACATAAGACAGAGAATAACAGGCCAAACTGAGTGAGGGAGCATCGCAAGCCGTTTAGACTTTGGGCAGCAATAAAGATGCTGAGTGGCTAAACGAGGAAGAAGTGGAGAAGCTTATAGAAGTAAGCCAAAGCCTGAGAGACCCCAAATAGAAACATAATAAGTGAAAGTGTTGAAACGTGGATTCAATGACCTTGGTCATCGAATTAAACTGAGTTTTTTAAAATAAATATAATATTAATATAAAAATAATACTTTCTTATAACTTCAATTAGAATAAAATAAAAATTTAAATTAATTGTATATCAGTGTTAATTGTCAATTATTTCACAATATTAATTTATGCCTCTATATTAATAATTAGATAGGGATAGGTGGCCACCATTGTATTTCCCAGCTCTAAGCATTTTGAGATTAGAAAAATTCCTAAGTGGCAAAGGAGAGTACAAGAGGGAAATGTTGAGAACCGGAGTAGGGGGGGGGGAGAAAGGCTCCCAGGAAAATTTTAAAATTTGAGGTGATAATTAATCAAACCTTGTGAACTGAGATTTTAGGCAACCATATTTTTAAATTTATTTGTTGATCCTGGATTTTTCAAGCTACAAGGCTTTTCAGTGCATAAGGAAATAACTTTACTTATTATTTATTTCAGTTTACCTGAGTCTTAGCTAAATATCCAATTGAACTTAAATATATTTATTTAGAGTTGCAGATATCGTTCACATCGTGTATTTTTAGATTAAAAAATATAACTTATTTCCAACATTTTGTAGTTTATGACCACAACTTTTCACCTTGTGGGCATCGTGACCGTTTGACAACTTAAAAGCATTCAAATCCTAGTTTTTAAGTTTTTTCACTGTGTCTTACTACCAGCCCCGGCTATCTACATTTAACTGCACTGGTGGTATAGGTAAAATTGAGAGGAAATGTACCCTTATTTGCATGGAGGGATATTAGGATAAACTATCCCTGGCCAGAATTAAAATCCTTACTTCCCCTTCACCAACAAACCAAACCAAACGAGCGTGAAGTTAAAACCGCATGTCCACTAATGCTTGTTTTAATTACTATAAATTGCTTATAATGACTATATATGACTAATATGTAGTAAGAAGAGAATTAACAAGCCCGGGGTTGGGGGATGATTTTATGTTATGACCCCACCCAAAACACGCCACGACCCCCAGGATGGAAACTGCTGCTTTATTATAACACGGTTGGAAGCAATATTTAACTAGTAGGCTCCCTGAGATGTAGAACTCGCTCGTCACTTTATCAAAGAACTAGAAAGTTGGCCATGTTTATTTAAAAACATTTTCATACCTGTCTACCAATGTCCTGCTTCATAACCTCATGGAAGTTGCCCTAAAAGGTTAATAATGGTACGTCAATAAACTATTCAATACATATTGTAATTTAGTGTGTGAGAGTGAAGGAAGGGGCTTCCCCTGACATTTTATGAAATAACTGATGGCAAATTCAAAATCGGCAATTATAGGAAATTTCATGCGAATTACACACTAAATGACAAATTTAAAAATGTACCCCAAATTTAAAATGTTTAAAGGTGATTAAAAAACTTATTTTTTGTTTAATATAACCTACTTAATCAAATGAAAATTATAAGAGTTGTATCAATGTAACATAGCCCTAAGTTATACCTCTTCCTTCATTGTTGCTTTGAGCCTATTTAAATTGCTTTGATGAAAGCCTATTTTAATAAAAAATGAAATAAATACATCAGTTCAATTAAAACTAGTATGGACACTTGCTAGAAAAATTAATGTGTATTTCAGAAGTTAAACACTAAAACTAACCTCAATGCACTCATTTCATCAGTCAGAGCTTTCGATAAGAAAACAATAAAATGTTGCATAACATTCACTGCATTTATTCCTTCAAAATTTAATAAAGCCCTAATTAAGGCATTGTCTGTACATCATATGATAATTTGGATTATAGAACTGTGACAGTCTAGCAGCCACAAAAGTCACAACTAAAACACTAAACCATAAACAAAACATTGGCTGACAATGCTGCCACTTCAAGCATTACTGGCTGAGTGAAATGTTGCTATTGGGCAGCTCATGTTCCCTTACGATTTTTTTCCATACCTCATTTGGCATACACTCACCGGCCGTTGTCTCTGCCTACTGACAACAGCGCTACTAAACTGCTTGACTAAGATTTCTACAATCTACTAAACAAGGAATCTCCTTTCAAGGTTTGATGATTTTTGAAGTTGGGATTTTTTGTAGGGGAGGGATCAACAGTTGGGAAATTTTAAATTTGTCTGTACAAGTCTGTGGTTAAGGACTTTCATAATAGAAAGTAATGGAGTACAGAATAAGCCTAGAATTTCCCAAAATTCCCAACTTTCAAGCTTTTAACCAACTTCCTCCCAACCCGACGCCTCTGTAGGTGGCGTACTTTTGTGAGTGCGGTAATTAACTTCTGAGTTCCTAAAGCCATAGAGTAAGTAAGTAAATTAATAATTACCATTACATTAATTTTTATATTACCATGTCTTACTACCTATTCAAGCTATAAGAAAAATTGCATGAAAAAAGAATGGTTAGTTCTGTGAACAAATGAAAAAAAAAGTCGACAAGCCTTATGTAAGCAAGGGAGGTGGAGGGGGGTTAGATATTTGCTTACAAGGGGGAGGGGGGTAAAATGGACAAAAATGTGCTTACATAATACTTGAACGGCCCCCTAAGTATGTTTGTTTATTAACCTTCAATTACTGTCCGTCTATCCTCTAACAAGCCAGGAGGTACACATTCCCTCCATGATAAGCAATCATTGTTAGTCTGAACACCCACATCTTGATGTGATACATTTTGTTGATCAACAATGTCATCACTTTGAAAACTGTAACTGTAATAATCTGTATTGTGATCATTGACAGGAATACACTTTCCATGGTCTTCTATTATTACAGATACATCTTCACTTATGGATGAGGCATCAACGCTCGAAAGAGTCATCTTAGCATTTATTTCAGGAGTAGTGTTTCTTTGGTTATTGCTCGTTTTAAACATTCCTTCTTTAAGAGATTCTTCTGAGATATTACTTGTTTCTTCATCACTGTTGTTGCTTGAACTTATTTCTAAACTTTTCTTTGTTGTTGAAGTTATTCTCTCTTTGTCACTTGTTCCCCCATTGAAATTAGTGAGCTTCAACGTTGAGTTGTTTTTGTTATCAACACTATCATCATAATCTAAATCTTCCCCTTGGTTTTCAATCAGATCTTCAAATGTTTTAACATTGAATACAACATTATCGTCATCTATCTGGAAATAAAAGAAGACATTATATCAACACAGTACAGTAATCAACAAGCACAGACTTGGTTTCATTCACCGCCTGATTGCCCTAAACTCACCACATCCCTAATCTTCTTACAGCCTCGACAGTTGTGATTCATCCATCTTATATTTTATATATTTTTATGCTACCAACAAAATTGATTCTAGTAGTTCTACTATCATTAACTACCGGTTTCTCAATAGAACTTTTGTACAATAATTTATGTTTCAGTTTTATTAACAGCCCCTCTGAACCTACTAATGAGTAAAGATGGCTCATTTACTACATACTGTGCATTTTAAATGCACAGAAGGACTTATATTAGTATAATATGTTGTTCCTGTAAAAAGTTATGCTACATTGGTGTACACAATTTTTAAAAATGTTGACAACATTCTATGGCCTAAATTAATATGGAATTTTGTTTTTATGGTGCAACAACCATAAAAGTGAACTTGATGTCTAATGAAAGGTTATAACTCCAGCCAGGTGTATTGTAGTGGTCACATCACTAACAATAGACTGGAGACTGAGGTTTTAACTCCAGCCAGGTGTATTGTAGTGGTCACATCACTAACAATAGACTGGAGACTGAGGTTTTAACTCCAGCCAGGTGTATTGTAGTGGTCACATCACTAACAATAGACTGGAGACTGAGGTTGTAACTCCAGTCAGGTGTATTGTAGTGGTCACATCACTCTAACAATAGACTGGAGACTGAGGTTTTAACTCCAGCCAGGTGTATCAAGTGTAATTGCTCAATATACATCAGTAAAACTGTGGATAAATTACCTCTAATTTATTCTACTGTCCTTATTCCTACTTATAGGCGAGTATACCTCAGTTTTAGCTTCTGTGGTGCTGACTGACAGCTCACAGCTGACTTCTGACGGCTTTGAAAAGCTACCAGACCAAATTATGTATCCCTACGCCGAACCATATGATCTGCAAAAACCATGTCTTTATCAGTTGTCACTTCTGACAGTCAAAATTTAGGTATATACCTAACTGTTGACTTTCAGAAGTCAGCTGTGAGCTGTCAGTCAGCACCAAAGAAGATAAAACTGAGGTATAGTTTATGTAGGCTTCACACCTACAAATGTTTAGGCCCATATCCCAAACAGGCACGGAGACAGGTAAAAGTACAATAAAACATATGCATGAACTGTTTAACACAAGTAGGCCTACACAGGAGGATAAGATTGTTGGTGTAAACCAAGTCCGGCTCCACTTCCTACTTCCTGTTCAGCTTATAGGCTATGCAATGGGAGGATATGTTGTGCTTCAATATGAGCTCAAGTGAAAGCTTGTTAAGTCAGTAATTTGTGTCAAACATGGGTCTAACTAGTCTCGAGAGTGTTTTGTCCTAACATAACATTACAGAAAACAATATCTTCAAGTACGATGTTTGGGACTAGGTTCAAACTCTGTCTGGTCACATCGACGCTGATTCTCACTGCATTCCATCAAGCAAAATGAATTAGCTTACATTTAACTTAACTATCTATTATTGTTTACAAATATTAGTATGGTTCTCGATAGTCTTGTTTATTTGAGGTATTTAATGTGCACTTTCTGAACTAACTGATTATATCAGCACACATAACTTCCTGGGTTCTATTACAGCCCACATTGGCTTTACTTCCCCTCCAAAGGAAGAAATGTGCTACAGATTCTTATTGCTCAAGAAAAGTCTGTCGACTCTGACTGGATTTGGGCCCGAGGTGAGCACTTTACCCCATGGCCACCCGAGGTAGACTATATTGCTTGAAAATGTTGGCAGTGTATGTCTAATTTTCACAATTCGGCAGAATGTTCTTATGTGATTTAGTTGAGTAAATTCTTTAATTATGCCTATATAAAATTTATAAATGAAGTTTACTTATTGGCATCAAGTTATTTGAATTGTATTCCTGTTGTGTGCATTAATAATAATTTTCCTTAAATTGTTGTGTGACAAAGAAAAAATGTTTGTAAACTATTATTATTATTAGCACCGGGTCTTACTACCCATTCGTGTTATACGCACTTACACTAATGTGTAATGGTAGGGTGATTGTGAGATGAAATGGAGGACCTACAGTTTAACGTGGGATCCGAACGACGGTGGAGGCCTGGCATTCCTCACATTCACAAGTTGTGATTAATACACATCTTGTCAGAGGTGAAGGAAGGGTTTGGCAATCAGATAAATCTGTGCCTGGACTAAGGATTGAACCCCAGACCATCAGCACAGAAGTCTGACACCTTACCCCTAGATCACCCAGTCTGTTAACTGTCATAATAGGCCTGTTATTCCCAAATAATGTCACCATTTTTTAATATTAGACCAATTTTTAGTTACATAACATGACTGGCTAACCTTTAGTTTATTGATACTTCCAGCAGGTGAAATAGTAAATTTATCATTAACAGTGACTTGTTCACCACCAACACTTTTTTTACAAACTTGTTCCGATTTTGAAAGTGATATTGGTCTCGACTCTTTATATTGTCCCAATACCAAATTAGAAATATTAGCAGAAAGAAAGATATTATCAGAACTTGAAGACGGCTCGATATTATTTTCCAATTCTAACCTAGAAGATATACTAGGCCAAGTAGTAAAATTCGAGTTTATTGATGAGTCTGAACCGACTTCCAAGCTGTTGATGCTTAAAGCTTGGTTTGCATTAATATTGTAAAATGCATCAAATGTTGACTTTTTATTACTATTCACTATTACTATTTCTGGAGTGAATGATTGCTGAGAGTTTAAGACTTCTGTTTTATGAACATGTTTGTTACGAGAAACTTCAGCACTAATAGGGTTGCGTTGTGAAATGTTTTGGATTGTAGATATGCCTTGCGACGACGAAGAGGAATATAATCTACGATTAATTAAACGGTCACTTTTTGGTATAGCTTTCCCCAAGTACTTTTTATCAAATTTATATAATTTCTCTAAGGCTTCATCAGCTTTTGATAGTTTTGGTTGTGGATTGATTTTGTCGGAACATGATGATTTGACACACGTTGTTGGTAAACAAAAATCAATTTTATTTTGTTTGCTAACGTTTACAAGTTCTACCTTAATTATTCCATCAGTATTTGAATCACTACTAAAAAATGTGTCAGAACCTGAAATACAGGCATCTTGGTTCGATATAAGAGACATTAGCACCATTATAATTTAAAATTAATTACGACATACTTCACTTCCATATGCATACAATAAAAAAATAATCGAAGCACAAGGATAGCACGAATCAATATTATTAATGCTCAAATACAAGTTTTAACTAACTATACTCAGAAAACAACCGAGCCGGCCATCCGACATATCTATTATTATGACGTGGTTACCATGACAACTTATTGATAATTTTTCATGTACTAGAGTTGCCACCGGAAAGCGAATTCAACACCTAGATGACGTGCGTATTTCTTACTTTCTGAGCGTGTGTAGCGTTGATTGGACAAAACCAATTCTCCAATGAAAGCTCTCCATCTGTCTAGTATGCTGCGTTGCATTCAGCCATAAGAACACTCGGCCGTAGTTGTTGACTCCACTCGTTTGGAAATTATTTGAATAGTTTGAGGGTGTGTAGTTTTTTGGAGGAAAAATGCTTTTATCGACAATATGTGTCTTCATGGCACTTGGCTATGTGCATGCAGATGTATATTTGGATGAAAAGTTTCTTGATGGTAAGTATTTTGATTGTTAAAATAGACTTTTCGCCGATTTTGACACTTTTCCTAACAACAGTAATGTGGCTTTCATTTGATGTTCACGTGTATTATAATGTACATATCAAGTTCATTTTCAATTCTATCTTTATTTATGCAGTGCTTTTACTATATATTTATTTAAGTATTAATCTTGGCTTGTTTTTATTCGGCAGATTCCTGGGAAAGTAACTGGGTGGCGTCGGAACATCCTGGGAAGGAATTGGGCAAATTTGTTTTGACCCACGGCAAATTCTACAATGATCCCGAAAACGATAAAGGTATGAACAGAATATTTACACAAATATAATAATTACTTTGATGCTATTTTGTTTTCAGAAAAATGTGTGTTTTGTAGGGTCTATAGTAGCATACACAGCCGATTGACCTGGTAAAGTCAAGAGCATTTATAAAAACCATCTCTGAAGCTTGTGCAATTTTCAAAATTCAAAGTATAATAGAGAGAACTTAGTTTTTTTGATATAGTAGAGGGCCTATGCAGCGAGGACGTGTTTTTAATTTGTTCCAAATGATTAGAAATAGACTTATAATGTATTCAAGCACCTATCTACCAAAGATTCTGAAGTTTCCCATTATAATAAAACAAATTTTGTCAAAACTCCAAACTGTAAACATTATTCTAAAACTCGTCTAACTTAATTGACTGAGCAACGTTATGACATTATGCCGTAGCATTGAATGAAGGAATGTTCCTTGTGCTATGAAAACTTTCCTAGATCACCTAAGATTATAGCCCTCTGGTGATTTACATGTTTTATTTTGCATTAGGCATGTAACCTGAACAGGTAGTAAGAACAGTAATGCATTACACACCTACAGGCACTACACTTTCTTTTTTTGTGTAATAGATCTAAATTTTGTAAATTATTAACTAGGTATTGTTTTATTACCTTTAAAAATATTGACTGTCCTCCAATGAAACAACCTGAAGCCGATCATCACACATCTTAACTGCGTACCGGTAGGAAATATTTTAATGCACAATAAGTTTTTGCTACAAAATATTGTTTTCAATTAAGAACCCAACTGAGCTAACCTAACATTTCATGTTCAAATAAATAAAAATGTTGACTAATTTTCAATAGGAGCCATGGGCCCTGCTTAAAATTACCATTTGGATTAAGTGAGTTTTCTAATATGCTTTATCATTAACATTCTCAGCCATTTCTTTCTTAAAATATCCAAAATAGAGATCAGCTGAACATTATTCCACACATAAAAACATTTAGAAGGGATTTGAAAAAAAACTTTCAATCAAATAATAAAAGTTACATTCACCTAAGCGGGGTATCTTTGGGCAATTCTCCAGTCTAACAGTCTGAACACATTACACTAAACCCCTAAAGAATTTACCGTCTTAACTAAGACTTATAAACTGTCCTTAATGACCACAATTAGCATTACTTTGTAGTAAATTTAACTTGAAGTGATTTGAATAGGTGGTCATACTGTTTCCAGCCTGTGTTTGGGTCAGTTCCATCTTCTCTTTGCCTCCCTCCCTTGTGGTATTTCTCCTATACACTTCATTCCCAACAAATCAATACTCGAGAAAACAAAGTGATCACAAGTTTTCATAACCAGACTAAATTCTAGATGTGTGTAAAACATTGACATAGAAATCACAAGACAACTATATTAAATATTATGGTACCTTAACCCAACCTTTCATGTGTCAATATATTAATTTTATAGGGACTATAACGCTCACAAAGACATGGTATCCATTCTATTGTGCGCTGTACAGGATTTCAGGTGCGACACGGTATGACGTCGTCATCCATCCAGTGCGTAGGGCCAAACATCGTCAATATAAAATATTGACAGTAGTTTGGTTGATGGGCTGTTGGCTCATGTCAATGAAGGATTTATTAAGTGTCATCTTGGTGTTATTTGATTCTACTTGTACTCTTGTGTGCATAATAAAGTGAATAGAATATGTAAATATTTTACCATAATAACAAAAAAGATCCGAAAATAGGACGGATCAACCGTACTATGGCTGTTTTATCTTCACTTTATGTGAGAGGTATAGGCCTATTATATTTTAATTTACTAATACTGTCAAGAATTTAATAGAAAACAGAAAATAAATATATGTTTTGCTTGTGTTTGATTAAAACCTGGGGAAATGTATTAAAAGTGTCGCCTCTGGTATGATTATATTTACATTTCAGGTATCCAAACGTCGCAAGATGCGAGGTTTTATGCACTGTCTCGAAAGTTCAAACCGTTCAGCAACAAAGACAAGCCTCTGGTGGTCCAGTTCACAGTTAAACATGAACAAAACATCGATTGTGGAGGAGGATATGTCAAAGTGTTTGATTGCAGTCTTGATCAGAAGGACATGCACGGTGAAACACCTTACCTGCTTATGTTTGGTAAGTGATATCACTTAGTCTTCTAACATAAACCATCAAAGTTCTATCCACACAAGAATAATTATGTGAAATATCCAAATAAGTCAAATAACATATGAATGTATACAAAACTATTAAAATATGTTGGCCTACTTGATTACTAAATGATAAGAAAGCATGTAAAGGAGCACCCAAACAAAACAGGGTGTTGTTAACTGTCAAATAAAGCAAACTATAGGCCAATGCTCTCGCTAGGTTAGTTTGTGTGTAACACACTGGTGAGGACACAACTCATTCTCTCAACGACTGCATGTTTGATATCAGCTGTAGCTAAACATTAATTTAAAAACTGCTTATAAGTGTACATATTCTAACACAAACAATTCAAGGTAACATCAAAATAAAATATATATCTTTATGAAATTTGTATCAAGGGGACCACTTCTTTGATTTGTTATTACTTTTATTTTTACCTGGAAAACATTTGTAAAAAATTGACTATGGCTTCAGCCAGAATTAAACATCTTTTGCTTTAATTTTCTCTCTGGTAGACTGTTTCTATCCTCTTTTCAATGTTTAACCCTTTCCTGGCCCAAGCGCTCGCCGTTAATTTGACGTTCCCGGCCTGAGCGCTCGCCATATTTCGGCACTCTTTAAGCCATCTGTTGGGCTATTTATTTAATATTTTATATTTAGTTATTTTTTTTTAATATAGAGGTCTATCTCGTATTAAATTTATTATTTTATTAGCGTTGTTAGTTTTGCTTTAGAATGGCCTCCTTATAAGATGATATGATTGTTTTGGAGCTCAATAAAGACATACCTGGCAGTGAATCTGATAGCTCTGATGATAACAATGTTGATATTGAGTGTAGTTAAGATAATGAAGATCCTGAATTATTTGATATACGGTCCCGGCACAGATTTATCTGATTGCCAAACCCTTCCTTCACCTCTGACAAGATGTGTATTAATCATAACTTGTGAATGTGAGGAATGCCAGGCCTCCACCGTGGTTCGGATTCCACGTTAAACTGTAGGTCCTCCATTTCATCTCACAATCACCCTACCATTACACATTAGTGTTAGTGTGTATAACCTGAACGGGTAGTAAGACGCGGTGCTAATAATAATAATTGATATAAGTGATGGCGATCTGTAAAACAATTTAAATGGGGGTAGTGACTGTGCTGCTACTGTACACAATAAATCCATAACCACAAAATGATATAAACAATACATATAATCTTGGAGAAACTAACAAACAAAAATCGCAGGCTTAAATCATTGAGGACGCACAAAGTTAACAATATCTCCTTCCATGCGGGGCGTCATGTGATTGCATCATCACCCAGGAGCGATGAAAGCTGAATTATCACATCCCCTATTTTAGGAAACAACTTAACATTCTTGGCTTACTAGGGAATTTAATAAGGTTTCAAACTCACCAAATTAACAATGTTTAGACTTAGAATCATCCAAATATTCTCTTCTAAAATTCAAATTAAAAGCCATTTTTCACCATGATTTGAATCAGGGCTGCCGCTAAAGAATTTTATACGCCCTTTTCTTGGCATGAGAAAATCCTGTAACGTATTCATTTTATTTTTCTATAGTATATAAAACTCTTAAACATGACCAGACACGGCTACTTCAAGTCAAATCCATATATTATCAATTATTATACCTGCCTGGACCAACCATGGCTACTTGAGATCAATATTTTAAGAACTATATTGCAATAGTTAAAAGTAAATATCATAGTTCTAAAGTTAACCTTAGAAAGAAAAAATATCCACAAAATCACTAAAATATCCTGTGATGCGTTTTACACCTCTAAATCTAATCTTATCTAATCTGCAAAAAAACACATACAATCCGTGAAAACGGCAGCAAATGAAGGTTTAATGGCTACATTAAATTAAACATTGAGAGGTAGATAGGAGAAAGGACACAATTATACCAGGCCTCTTAGTTCAGGGGTAGCCTACATCAGTCCCAGAGTAAAACACAGGACTATTCATTATGGCAGCAGGGCTAGAAGTTGATCATGGTCACTTAGATTCTGATGTTGTCTGTTCAAACTTGTCTCTTTACTCTTGGTAGATGGATAGAATGTTGTATATATAACATATTCAATTAATTAACTCTTTATTATTATTGTTTGGTCTGCTTGGAAGGAAAGGCGAGAAATCATAAGTTATGAATCTTAAGACGTTTTGATAATTTCTTTCTTTAATAGTAGCCTACTTGTGATCACACCATTTTGATTACCAATAGTTGTGTTTATTTTGAAAGTGTATTGAGGTTAGTGCTATGTGTGCAATTCAATTAAGTTTATTGTTTGTACAAATATTTTTATTGCAATTCAAAATGTAAACTAAGCTCACTTTTAATGAAAGTGAACAATTAAGCCTTGTATTTCGTCTTGGACTTGTCTAGGTATGTTTCTTTGGTTTCCTCATGAGATGTGTTGAGAGGGATAAGTGTCTTTTGTTACGCCCTCTCTATTACCTCGTAGTTTAAGGCCACCGTAAACATCATAACGAGAATAGAGGGCATAAGCTAAGTAAAATACAGAATAAATAAATAATCAAAGCAGAGATTTTAAAGTAAATAGTCATTTAATAAGCAAGTTTTATCAACATCAACATTGTGGCCTAGACAAACCTAGCAGCGAATGTATACGCGAACATAGATAAACATAGGAAAACATTCTTTGGTAAACACACCCTAAACATTATTATTACTTATTTAAATGGTTTAGTATCAAAAATAAAGATAACAGCATTTAGGTTATTCTCACAAGATATAAGTAAACGTAGAATTGACTATTCATGAAATTAAGTAGACACACAGAATGTCCCAATATAGTATAAAGTTCATTACGTAAAAGTCTCTCAATAATAATATTTAAACAGTCCAATAATTAATGTTTCTACATTTATTGACACGTCCGATATCTTAGTTTCAAAAATATATAATAACATAAGAAATGTTCTTATTACCGAGTCA
>CABFWO010007021.1:0-28800 GCA_902155825.1 Timema genevievae
CTTTGCGATGCTCCCCTTAGTGTGTACCACATTTTGGTGGAGTGTCGCAAGTATGCCCCTATTCGCCTGGCTCTAGATTTTAATGGGGACCTTCGTTTTTTACTACGCGACAGTGCGGTTGGAGTCATTTGTTTACTCCGTTTTATACGCCAGGCGAATCTTTTAAACGCATTTGAGTCACTTTTATAAAGTGGCTCATTTGGATTCTATCTCATATTGAGACTATTTTAACATTTTTAATACATTTTAATATGTTGTTCTTTTAACATGTCTTGTCCTTTTAACATATTTTTCTTTAACATGTTTTGTTATTTTAACTTGTTATTTTAATATGTTTGTTTTGTACTTTTAAAGTAGTGTATACACCTGTGGTTTGTTTTAACAGGTTTATCACTCTTTTATACTATATTGTTTATTTACCTGCATATGCAGTTGAATTATTATGACTCTCGCCTATGGGGATTTTACTATTTTTTATATTGTAAAAGGCCCTAATGACCTCATTGTGTCGATGGGCCTATAAACCATAATAATAATAATCCTCGCATTTATCACAGTAGATTGTTCCTTCTCCTTTTCCGGGGCAGGTAGGGCTGCCGCACTGATGTCGGGTGCGTATTGGCACTTTGTAGGGTTTTTATGGGTTCATTTTTTGTTTCACTTTTTTGTTGTTGAGCGCCACCGAGTTTTTCTAAACTCGGAAAATTGATGAGTTCTTGGGTGTGGGGTTCTCTGATGGCTTCATCCGATCACTCTTATCTTCTTTCTTCTTGTTTAGGAGAAGGCCCCACGTTCGGTGCCATATTTGTTTTATTCTTTTTTTGTCTGGTCTTGGAGACCCCACGTTGGGCGCTATCTTGTTTTTTTCTTCTTTGTCGTGTCTGTTAATGTGTTATGGGTTTCTCGTTGGACTCTGTTCTTGTGGGTGGTAGGATGTAGGAAGGTGGTAGGTGGATTACTGGTTACTAGGCCGGAGAGCGAGGTCTTGGACGGAGGGTTGAAGGAGTGCGTGTCTTCTTGCGTCTTCCTTGCTGCGGCGGTACTAGGGATGAGTGTGAGTGGGGTTCAGGAAGAATGAGGTGATGGAGGAGACTGTAGGGGTTTTTATGTTAGGAAGGAAAATGGCAACCCGGATGGTTCTGAGCGCAAGGGAGAGGCTGTGAGATGGCAGCCCGGATGGTTCTGAGCGCAAGGGAGAGGTTGTGAGATGGCAGCCCGGATGGTTCTGAGCGCAAGGGAGAGGTATGTAAGATTGCAGCCCGAATGGTTCTGAGCGCAAGGGAGAGGTTGGAAAATGAGTACAAAAAATATTTAAACAATACATCATTGGTAGCTGTTCCGACTCAGATTCCGAATGTTTATTCATAATTTTTTCTTCTCTTATCCCCAGACATCAACATGGTTTATTAGCTAGGGGGGGTTGGGCCCCCCCCCAAGGCTTAATATTTAAACTTAGTCTAGAACATGTATATTATACCTCTTATAATTAACATAAACAATTTTATATACAACATATTTACATAGCCCTACAGATAGATTTTTTTTGTCAAGTTTTTGATTTATTAGGTCCCTTTATCTTGGCGCGATCTCTTGCCCGAAGTGGCAATTATTTCCACTCGTTACCAGGTGGCCCTGCCTGTCTCGCCCGGGGGTGTAGTAGGTCTCGGAACGGTCACCAGGTACCGTTCCCGAACGGTCGACGCACAACAATTTTAACATCTATTTACTTAGGAAAATTCCGTTTTTATTAATATTTGGTTTTTATTTGCAAGTGACACTTTTATATTATTATTCCTTTGATATAAATTAGGTTTTTATATAAATATTTAATAGGTTTGGTGTTAAAAATAAGTATAAACACATTTAATGAGTTTTTCTTTTAACGAATGTAGTGTGAATCATTCACTTAGTGACTATATGGTGATATAATTATTCTTAAAGCATTCATAAAATAAATAACACTGTATCAAAGACAACATTTTATTGACAAAACACTTAAATGAAAAAAAAATTAATAGATTAAATAGTGAATCACAATCCAGGTAAAAAAAATTGTATTAGACTGATTTAAATTGCTTCTGTAAACAATACAAAATACTATTAAGAATACATAATTAAAGTCATCTTTGTATAGATTAATTATCTTCACGATCACTTTCATCGGATGCTGCTGGTTCTGATGCTTCATCAGGTAAATTGCCATCAGTAGGTAAAATTTTATACCAGGGGTGTAGTTCCTCTGGTATTATACCACTGATACACAACCTGACAAGATCTATTTTTTTTTGCTTCACTAATGGCCAACAGATGATTTTACGCAAGCGAAAGATAACGTTCTTTATGGCGCCTTCCTCGCCCCGCTACAAATATTTTCTTGTAAAGGCCAGTGTGGTCATACCTATAAAAGACTACACCAGGTGTATCTATTTCATACCGAAGACACTTGATTTTGAGCCATTTTACTTGATGATCATTCTCATCAACATTTCTATTTCCAATGAGTACTATACTAAGGACCTTTAAGTCGTAAAAGTCTTTGTACTTAATTTCTACAACCTCATAGGGCTCCCTTTTCTTACTTTCCCCTCTATTTGACCGTGCCTGCTTAAATATTTCCTTCCAATCATTCATCACATTCACAGAAGTGTTTTTCTTAGCCTTCTCAATGGCTTAGTGCATTGAATAACACTCCATATAGGAGTGTCCTGATTCCAGAAATTTGTGACCTTGTGACATTGTTATTGCCTGCATAAACTTTTCTTCGTTTGGGTATCACACCCTTTACCAGGCTTAAAATGAAATCCTTCTGCCTATTATAGTTCCCAAGTGCTCAATAAGATTTGAAAATAGTTTCCCTATCATCCTGTGTAATGTTTTCCTGAACACTTTTTTTTATTAAATCAGGTTTCGAGCACCATTATAAGTAGCGAGTACCTCGGATACGAACACAAACTATCTTTCCATACATTCTTATACAACTTGTACGCTGAGTTAACCTTTATTGAAATTTCCTCGTAAAATATAGCCATATAATTTGAAGGGAAATTTTAATATTTTTTATGCAATCTAATACGGGATAAAAATATTGGTTGCAATGGTAACCGCTGCAGAAACAGATATCCTCAACATTTGGAGAAAGAGAGACGGTAAAGATAAACTCTATTATTTTTACTGTTATACCATATTTGGCTCCAGGGTCGCAGAGTCACAGTTCAAAGGCTTGATTATTTCCATTTTAGATCTCACCTAGGAGATGTTTTCAGAAAGCCTCTTTTAACATATACTCTGGCAGTAGTAAAAAAATATACCAGGTAAGATCTCGACGTGTCAACTAAGATCCTTAGCTACGGGCAACATTCTGGCCATCCGCAACGAGACCCTCTTAAAAGAGGCCTCGGAAGTTTTTACCCTAATTCATTAATCACGAGACTTGTTTGCATAGATAGAATGAAAATAAAAAAATCATAATTAATTTTTAAAGCACTATAGTAAGTGACAAGCAACCCGAATAGATCAGGTATGCTAAGCGTACTTTCTTTTTGTAAATAGTATGTGTTGTTAACTTCTAATCAAAAAATCATCCTAAAATTTGGCCATACAAGCTGCATAGTAATTGTATTATCTGTACCTCGGAGGTATAGAACACTGTCACATTTCCCTAACTTTACAGGAGAGCAGTTTAAACATGTTTTATTTTTAAAACATTTTATTTCCTCAAATGTTTATTGAATTTTTGGAACAACATTTTATCAGTACATTCCTTTTACATTGTATTTAGTGTTATATATCGACAATAAATTCTTTTTTTAGCAGTTTTTATGGACATAGTATTGTATACCTCTCATAAAGCTGTTATATTATATGACATAGTGTTGCGGGGTATTCAAGAAATAACCAATGAATAACACATTACTAAGCCCATATATTTTATTTTCAAAAATAGATATTACAGTTAGATGGAAGTTAATAGTTATAAAAGTATTACATAGGGTCTAAGTCATAATCCATGTCTCCTTCTGGATAGTCACATGTGGCTTCATTATTTGTATGTTTTAAATTTTTATAAAAATCATGGAAAACTGAGGGAACATAAGGTAATAGTGCCATTACATTATTGTATTTTTGCTAGGAAATTGGTATTGGGCTTGTTGAGACTTGATTCATATCTGCTGGAAACGTTACTCCTTTTCAACGAAACCTCACGAAGTCAACCTCTTGGTTCTCACCATCGAAATGGTTTTTCAAATAAAGCGTCACAATAGTTTCCTGTTGGACTTGTAGCTGTACACAAGTTGATAGCAGAACTGGCTATTTGTCAACATCCTTCTTCCTATTTACAAGAGGGGGATTAGGTGATTGTTTTTTTTGTCATACAGTGTGTTGAAGCTTTTGAAATCTTGAAGTTCCATGATAAGAACAATGTATTTATTGGAAGTTTGTCTTATCAACTGTTGCCAGTCCCGGGGTGTTAAGATAGCCAAATTGTTGAGTTTCTTTCTTCTCCTCTCCATCAATGCATGTACACTGTCAGCTTCCATAAGGGTGTGACCTTTCAGTAAAAACTTCTGAGTTATGGTCTTAATTTGAGGATACTTATGGAGTACCCAGAAAAAAACACATTAAATTACTTACATATTTATTTTGGCCATAACAGTTGTCTGGCCAAAGTGTGATTTCCTCTATTTCACTGCCAGGAATGACACTGTCGGCCCATTTCAAAATCGATGATGCCATTTCATTTCCTCCACGGGCTCATTTTGATTCGTCTCACATAATACAATGAGACGAGGAATCTGATGCATCATACAAGGTAAAATTTAAGGTCCAAAGCTTCCTTTTATAGAAACTAATGGAGTTTGCTATGAGTGGTGATGGCAAACATTTCTGCAGATCACCAGTTAATACTTTGTGTTTCGGTGAATCTTTAGCCATTTTAGTGTCGATACTTTTTAAGTTGTATCTGGTTTTTGATTCATTGAGATGTGCAGCATGATCATCCTTAGCAGATTCTTTTTCCTCTTGAGTCAGATTATTTTTTAGTTTAACATAGAACAAATCACATGTATCACAGTAATCTATTTCAGGTGGTTTAAATGACATCTTGAACTGTTTGTTGAAGATATCTAAGTACAGCCATTTTTTTGCTCTTAATTTTGGATCAAAAAAATTTTTTTTTGCAGTCATCTATATACAGTTCATACATTTTTTCTACTGTTAGTTCTGTCCCTAAATATTTCCTTTCACTCTTTTCTCTAGAGCAGTAGTTCCCAAACTTTTTGAGTCGCGGAGCACTTCTCAGGAAAGAAATTCGTGACGGAGCACTATCGTTGCCTTAAGACCATGTTCATTTTTGTCTGTTTTTACGTAACTTTATTTTCAAAGTGCTTGTTAATTTTTTTTATAATATAACAAAAGCACAAATTATTTTTCGAATTCAAAATAGCTTAAATTTTGATCCAAACTTGATTTTTCCCATTTAAAGACATTGAAAATTAGAACTTTAAATATAGTTTTTTCTCTAAACAAATATATTGCACATACGTGTCTACATAGGTAGTAACCGAATGACAGCATTATTGGCTCTGGAAACGAATTTTTAAGCAATTGGACATGTTAAGGTGGGGATGCAAGGGACGCAAGAAAAGGTGAGAGTTTTTGCAGTTTTTAAAGCAATACTTTTTTTAGATTAAATAAATAAAATATTTCTCCTATAGAATCAAAGAGCTTAATTTTCTTCACATGGTGATATCAACATTTCTTAAATATCTGTCAAGGATGTCCTGGAATTTAATAACAAATTTTTCTCTTAATTTAAAAAGTTTCTTAGATAATGCTGCTCTACTCACGACAGAAATTCAAGAACTATTTAGGTCACCATGTGAAGAAAATTAAACTCTATGTTTCTATAGAAGCACCCCCTTGCGGGACGGGGTTTAGAATAGTCCCGCAGTAACCCCTGCTTGTCGTAAGAGGCGACTAAAAGGGGAGGCTTCTGTGCAAGACGTACCTCGTGCAGGAAAAACCTATCCTAAATCTTTCCTTTCACCTCCTTTTTCTTCCTTCCCTTTCACTCCTTTTTTTCATTCTTCTCCCTTCTCTTTCTCTCTCCTTACTTCTGTCTTCCTTTCCCCTGCCGTTCAGTCCTGCACAGAGACTTTTGGCCCTCCCCCGATTGACGACCCTGGAATCTAACACGGCTTTCCCTGGACGATTATTGAATACCACTGCTTTGAGCTCCTGAGTGAAAATGCGCCGTTGTAATATCATAGTAGAAGGGCCTAGGGATGACAATAACCGGGTACCCTACTTTGAGAAAAGACTGGTTGCGTTCACGAGGGCCTGGACGTAAAATTGGCACTTTCCTACACCCACTTGCTGCGATGACCTCTCGGCGATGCCCTATGCGAAGGTTGTCATGTCTAGCGTCGTATGGGGCCTCTCGTCGGGACAGTTAACAGGGCCATATGTGGTAATACCAACATGAATCACCCTGGGTCAACGATCCGAGTACTGTGTAGGTTGTCCCCAAAAATGGCATGGCCACATCTTTTGTCGCTGCTGACAACTTACTGTCCGCTGGCACCGTACTGCCAAACCACGCTGGCAACTTACTGCCCGGCCCCTCACAGGGCCGTAATACTGAAAAGAGGCGGAAACCGGTAAGGCCGTCCAGCCCTGTAATAATAGAAAACCAAGATGTGGTGAGGCCCCAACCCCGCTTCCTGGTAATGTCTAGAGTTGACGACAGTTAGACTCTGAAAGGTGCCAGCCCATTTATCCTAGAAAGAGTGATAAATGGTGCTGCAAAGTCAGAGGTCTCTATAAGAAAACTGCGAGATGGCACTGTGATGATCCAGACCATAAATGACGTCCAGACGGTAAACGTAATGCGAATAACTGAGATACCGTTGAGCAATTCAGCCCATTTAAAGGTAAAGGTGGAGCCACACAGGTTCCTCAATGTTTGCAAGGGAGTGGTCACTTGCTATGACCTCGACTGCGTGAGCATTGAGGAGATCTGTGATGAGCTTGCACCTCAACATGTTACCGAAGTTTATAGAATAGTGACAAAAAAGAATGGCCAAGAAAAAAAGACGGATACCTATATCCTTACATTTGCGACTCCTACCCTTCCAAAGGAGGTTCGAGCAGGTTTCCACGTGCTTAGGGTCCGGCCGTATGTCCCCAATCCTCGGCGCTGTTTTCAGTGCCAGGAATTTGGGCATACGAAGCTGAGATGCCGTGGAAAGCCAACCTGTGCGGATTGCGGTAAAGAGGCTCACGATACACCGTGTGAGTCTCCTAAGCTCTGCGTGAACTGCAAGGGTCCGCATTCCGCCTGGTCTCGGGCCTGTCCGAAATGGAAGGTGGAGAAAAAAGTCCTGGAGATTCAAACTGAAAAGAAGATTTCATATGCCCAGGCCCGCAAAGAATACTTATCCAGTCAAGCTCCGGTATTTCAGACGTCATATAGTCAGATAGTCAGCCAAAATATAAATTGTCCCAACTGCCACTGCGCAGTCAACGTTTCAAAGCCATCTTCCCGACCTGTGCCTCTCGTCACTACTCGAGAAACTCCAGGCCAACAAGTGCCAAGATTTTTGCAGGTGGTGACGCCTCCAATGAGATCGTCTCCACCACCTATACCCCCGAGGTCTCCTCCTCGGGGCACCCTACCGATCCCTCCTCGGGGATCACCCCCGATCCCTCCTCGGGGATCACCCCCGAGCCCTCATCGGGGAACCCCCCCGAGCCCTCCTCGGGGAACCCCCCAGAGCCCTCCTCGGGGAACCCCCCTAAGCCCACCTTGGGGCCCAAAATTAAGTGCGGCCGTTGTCGAGCCGCTCAATCTCGCCTCTGTAACTTCGGAGGTAAGGATGAGCGATGGTACAGGCGAGGCCGCAAAGGCGAATCCCACTGGTACCTTGAGGAAGGACCAGCGAGGGATCGCCGAGAAAATTATTGTGAAGAAAGCGTCGAAGGCTTTAACAAAGCCTTCGCGCAAGGATTCACCAACCCTGTCTCTCCAGGACAAATCAAAACCTCTCCTGAAGCGGGAGGTCCAGGAGAGACTGGGAAAAGCAAGAGGGCCCAAAAAGGGCATCAATCAATTTTTATTTTTAAAAGATAACGTTATGGATTGCGAGGATAATTAAACTTTATATTGGTAAATAATGTCGCTACTTCAATAGAATTGTAGGGGTTTTTTGCTCGTGTAGAGGAAATTAAACAAATAATTTCTTCCCTGCATCTTTCCATCTTGTGTTTGAAGGAGACCCACTTCCGCCCAACTGACAGCCCGATGCTTCGTGGATACGATGTATATCGTACGACAAGCCATTATTTGATCGGGCTAGAGAAGGTGTGGCTATACTTGCACGTAGCAATATCTATCATAAATCTATGAATATTGTATCTGATCTACAAGTGATTGCTATCATAGTCTCCCTTACTATGGAAGTGACAGTATGCTGCATCTACCTCCCACCAAGTGTACGCGTTTCAAAGAGGAGTCTAGAGCCCCTCTTTATACAACTTCCCGCCTCCTATATCATTTTGGGGGACTTTAACGCACATAACCTGGTGTGGGGGTCTAATTTTACAGACGCCCGTGGGAGGATGGTTGAGGATATTCTTGTCTCGGGCAAACTGGTGTTAATGAACACCAGGACGCAGACACACTTCTCCACCTTCAATGGTGTATCCTCTGCCATCAACCTTACACTATGTAGACCTGGGATCGCGGCTCACTTTTATTGGGAGGTACACTCGGACCTATGTGGCAGCGATCACTTTCCCATTCTGCTTTCCTCATTCCAAGATCCTCCAAGTTCAGAAAGGGTACCCCAAACCCCAATGGGTGCTCAAACGTGCTGACTGGAATAAATTTCGCGAGCTCGCCGTATTTAATTAAACCCATTCTGCTGACGTCGATGTTAATGTTGGCTATTTATTTCGACGGTCATCATGGCGGCGAGGGAATCCATCTCTAAATCCTCGCCATATCCGTGCCACCGACCTGTTCCCTGGTGGAACGAGGAGTGTAAGTTGGCTATTTCTGACCGTCGAAGAGCCTTACATATCTTCCATCGGCGTCCTACCTTGGATAATCTAGAATCATTCCGGTCTCTGCGTGCTCGAGCTCACCTTATCATTCGTGAAAGCAGAAAAAAGTCTTGGAGACAATTTATTTCTACCCTTAATATTTCCACTCCCATAACTAAGGTTTGGGACCATATTCGTAAATTACGTAGTAGCAAAAATACCATAAATAATATACCTGCCCTTATGGCAAACGGTACGCTTGTCTCCTCCCCTGTGGAGGTCGTCAATGTATTGGGCTCTATGTTGACCGCTATTTCTAGCACTGCGAGCTACTCTAATGAGTTTGCAGCACATAAGCGGAACATAGAGCCCCATTCTATAGACTTTGGTAAGAGCCGGGGGGAGGATTATAACCTCCCCTTTACTTTAGATGAACTGAAGTATGCTCTGTCCCAGGCGGGTAACATAGCTTCTGACCCCGACGAAATTCATTACGATTTGTTGTGCCAGCTACCCCCTGCTGGATGGGCATATCTGTTGGATCTCTACAATAGTCTTTGGGAATCTCGTCAATTCCCAACACCGTTATACCAATACATAAAAGTGGCAAAGATAAATTAGAACCAACTAGTTATAGACCGATAGCCTTAACTAGATGTGTATGCAAAATATTGGAAAAAATGATAAATAAACGATTAATATGGTATTTAGAATCCCGCAATCTGCTATCAAATATTCAATGTGGTTTTTGCCGTAACCGATCTACGATGGATCATCTCGTCCATCTCGAGACGACGGTTCGTGACGCCTTTCTCCATAAACAGCATCTTTTGGCAGTTTTCTTTGACTTAGAGAAGGCGTACGATACCACTTGGCGGTACGGCATTTTAAAAGTCCTTTTTAATTGAGGGTTTCGGGGAAACCTCCTGGTTTTTATATCTAATTTTTGTGTCGTATAGACACTTCCGGGTAAGGTTAAACAACACCTTATCCGACGTTTTTATTCAAGAAAATGGGGTGCCTCAGGGTAGTATTTTAAGCTGTACGTTGTTCGCCATCGCAAAAAATGTTATTGTGGACAACGTATGCCTTCCTCTCCGTTCATGCCTTTTTGTGGATGACTACGCAATTTATTGCAGTCAAGTCTCCACAGGGCTGAACGGCAGATACAACTTTATGTCAATAATCTATGGTCGTGGGCATCGCGTAATGTCTTTCGCTTCTCTGCAGCCAAGATGACGGTCGTCACTTCCATAGATTTGGCGGAATACAACCAGCCCTCAGTATTTTAATGAATCACGTTGTTTTACCTGTCTCAGAGACCGTAAAGATTCTGGGACTTTTATTTGACTTTAAATTAACTTGGATCCCCCACATCAAAGAACTGAAAGCGAGGTATATAAAAGCATTAAACCTGCTCAAAGTGGTTAGCGGTCGGTCCTGGGGTTCTGATAGGGAAACATTGATGCGCCTGTATAGGACCTTGGTAAGATCGAAACTAGACTACGGCAGTTTAGTGTATGGATGAGGGGTGCCTCAGGGTAGTATTTTAAGCTGTACGTTGTTCGCCATCGCAATAAATGGCATTGTTTACAACGTACGCCTTCCTGTCCGTTCATGCCTTTTTGTGGATGACTACGCAATTTATTGCAGTTCGTCAAGTCTCCACAGGGCTGAACGACAGATACAACTCTCTGTCAACAATCTATAGTCGTGGGCAACGAGTAATGGCTTTCGCTTCTCTGCAGCCAAAACGATGGTCGTCCACTTCCATAGATTACGCGGAATATAACCAGTCCCCAGTATTTTAATTAACCACGTTGTTTTACCAGTCTCAGAGACCGTAAGGTTTCTGGAACTTTTATTTGATTTTAAACTTACTTGGATCTCCCACATCAAAGACCTGAAAGCGAGGTGTATT
Organism: Timema genevievae; assembly: GCA_902155825.1. Lineage (NCBI taxonomy): Eukaryota > Metazoa > Arthropoda > Insecta > Phasmatodea > Timematidae > Timema > Timema genevievae. The sequence continues at coordinate 10,967 of CABFWO010007021.1, forward strand.
AAAGCACTCAACCTGCTCAAAGTGGTTAGCGTTTAGTTCTGGGGTGCTGATAGGAAAACCTTGATGCGCCTGTATAGGGCCTTGGTAAGATCGAAACTAGACTATGGCAGTTTCGTTTACGGATCATCGAGACCCTCGGCGTTAAAGATGCTGGATAGTGTCCACCATGCTGGCATACGACTGGCTACTGGTGCATTTCGTACCAGTCCAGTCAGTCAGCATCTGTGCCGACGCCGGTGAGCCCCCTCTTCATTACCCCAGGTCGAGTTTCTCCCTGGAATATACGCCTACCTCAATTCCATTTTGATCTTGCCAAGTTCCCTAAATCGACCACCGCGCCGATTATATATGAGAGAACCTATAATAAGCTCCTCTCCACTCGCTTTCAGGGCTTTATGCGCATCTATACGGATGGTTCCAAGTGTGGGGCTCCCGTGGAATGCGCATTTGTTGTGGAGGGAAACAATTTTAAATTTGGTTTACCTGGTGAATCCAGTGTTTTTACTGCTGAATTATACGCCATTTTTAAATCTCTGTGTTTTGTTTATCGTGTCACCGTTCTGTTCTCATCTGCACGGATTCCATGAGTGCTCTGTTGGCACTGTCCACTCTCTACTCCTGGAATCCACTCGTACAGATGATACAAGAACAAAATTTAAAAATTGTTTCATTAAACACCCAGCTTACCTTCTGCTGTATTCCTGGTCACGCCGGTCTTTCAGGAAATGAACTGGCGGCCAAGGAGGCGGCACGCCTTTCTCCGGAGGTGAGTCTGGGTGTCATGTTTTTAGATTTAAAGGGTTATGTTCGACGTGGGGTCTTACGCACCTGGCACGAGCAGTGGGTCTCGACCCCTGCTCAGAACAAGCTGCGGTCCATCAGGGACGGTGTGTCGCGAATGGCCCTCTTCCATACGAAAGTCTAGAAGAGAGGAGGTTATCGTGACGAGACTCCGCGTCGGGCATACATTTCTAACCCACGGATTTTTATTAAGAGGGGATTCACCTCCAGTGTGTGAATTTTGCTATGCTCCCCTTAGTGTGTACCACATTTTGGTGGAGTGTCGTAAATATGCTCCTATCCGCCTGGCTCTTGATTTTAAAGGTGACCTACGTTTTTTACTACGTGATAGCGCGGATGGAGTTAATTTGTTTACTCCGTTTTATACCCCAGGCGGATCTTTTTAATGTCATTTGAGTCACTTTTATAAAGTGACTCATCTGGACTTATCCCATATTCAGAACTTTTAACATTTTAGTTCATTTTAATATGTTTGTTCTGTCTTTTTAACGTATTATTTTAACACGTTTTATAATTTTAATGTGTTATATTTTAACATGTTTGTTTTGTAATTATAACGGAGTGCATACACCTGTGGTTTTATTTTAGCAGGTGTATCACTCCTTTTATTCTATTAGCCCATTTGAGCGCTCCTATGGAGTGACTCAAATGGGACCTTTCTCATATTGAGAATAATGGTTTTTAATCGATTTACAAATTTTAATATTCTATATTGATTTATGTTTTATGTTTCCACCTGTTTATTTTAACAGGTGGACTATGTGATTTATCTATCCCTAATGGGGATTTTACTCTGTTTTTAAATGTCAAGGCCCTAATGACCTCTTTGTGCCGATGGGCCTCTAAATAATAATAATAATAATAATAAAAACAATAATAATAATAATAATAACAATAATAATAATAATAACAATAATAATAATAATAATAATAATAATAATGCTATCAACCCCACTTGTATTTGTTGCCTACAGGAGATATGTTGGTGTCTCCTGTGGACTGGTATGCCCTCTTTGTACTACTTCAGTTATAAGTAGTACACATGGCTGGTCTGGTACCCCCGTCGTTCATGGTTATGGCCCAGTTAAATAGATTGGACTCTGTGTGGCAGGAAGTTTATTTGCCCGCGAGTGATGGCGTGGCCATACCGGTGGATTTTTTGACGTTCGGGCCCGGGCCTCTTAAGTTTTGAGTCTTCATGCCTCAGCCCTTGAGATTCTGGGCTTCGGCTGTGTCATCGTTTAATAATAATCGAACTTGCGTTTCACAATAATTGGTTCTCCCAATCAGAATAATTGAACAATGTTATGCACACAAAACATCTACGGATCATAATATATTGATCTTGGTGCCAACCCAGAACTTTAAAAGTCTCTCATCAGAAATTATTATACTACTAAGACAAAACTTACACCTGCGAGACGGTGTTTAGAACAATCCCGTAGTAACCCCTGCTTGTCGTAAGAGGCGACTTAAAGGGGAGGTTTCGGTGCAGGATATACCTCTTGGATGCCACAGCATTTGAGCTTCATGAAAGTGCGCCGGTTGCAATATCTAAGTAGAAGGGCCTAAGGGATGACAATAACCGGGTACCCTACTTTGAGAAAAGACCGGTTGCGTTCATGAGGGCCTGGACGTAAAATTGGCACTTTCCTACACTCACTTGCTGTGATGACCCCTCTCCTGGCGATGCCACTTGTGAAGGTTGTTATGCCTAGCGTCGTATGAAGCCTCTCCTCAAGAGAGTTAATAGGGCCTTATGTGGTAGTACCACCTGGGATCACCCTGGGTCAGTGATCCGAGTACTGTATAGGCTGTCCCCAAAAAAGGAATGACCGACACTACCGTTAAAGCTGACACCTTATGAGGCGGCCAGACTGAGCGAGCGCGCGAGCGACTAAAATATAAAATAGAACACATTGGTTGTAATGAGAGTTGGCAAGACTGGAGCGCGCACGTTTGAAATATAGAACTGATTCTATTTTTCAAGCGCGCGCTTTCGACCCGGTACAGTCTAGTTTACAGGCGCTAGGCAATAATATTGTATGTTGGTTTATTGAGTAATAGGAAAACTTCCCAATTTCACTTTTCTTGCTCATCCCCTCTCTCAACTCAGACTGACTCCCGAGACCACCCCCTGCCTTGCTTTTATACTATCGCCAGCGGGCGGAAGGCAGGAGGGTCCCGGAAGGGACAGCCGAGGGCGAGAGAAGAGACAAGCGGCTCATGCCTTTATTTAAACTCTTATATACATTAAATCAAACAAGTCAATGTTCACATCATCAATATTTACAGTAAATCCATCTGCTGATTCTTCATGTAGTCTCAAGGTCTCTCTTGACGGACGGTCCGCCGCGTTGTTTTCGTTAGGTACCCAGAACACGTCCCAAGTCACGTCGCGCAGTTAATTCATGACTAGAAGATGTAGGTTCCGTATTCCTTGGCGATTAAAGCACAGAGCCTTGCCTGTCGTGATTCCATATAGAGTGCTTGAATTGTTGACACCTATTTGAATGGCGTCGCTTTTCCTCTCCTGTCGGTTCCACTTGATCGTCACTAAGGCGGCCACCATTTCTGCTTGGCTAATTTCCGTTGGTGTTCGGAAGCGCTGCACCACTGCCGCTCCTGCTTCTGGATTGACCCCGGCAATAGACCAGGAGTTTTGCATCTGAGCATATTCTAGTGATTGCCGGCGGTCGGTCCTTTCCCTAACGGTAGCGGGTCCACCTGGGAAGGCGTAGTAGGTCTTGGGCCACTCGTGGACATCGCTGTTAGATTCTGGCAATCGCGTAGCTGGGCCAGTGCAGGTTATGTCCCAGCCATGACATGTACCCAGCTACATGCAGGATGTCTTGATTGCTCAGTTCCGGGACGTGCTGGAGGAGTGAAGCCGCCTTCTGGTGTGTTGCCGGGCTGATGTTAAGCATTCTTTCTGTCGTATCGATCTCCATACCGAGGTACGTAAGTTTCCTTGTGGCTTCCGTGAATGATTTCTCCGGGTTTAAAGTGAAACCCATGGTCTGCAATAGTTCGGGGCCGTGCTGTAGCTCCTCGGGGTCGCTGCTATACAGTAGAATGTCGTCTAGATAAACGATGCCTTTGGTCTCGGTCATCACTTCCTCCAACGCGCTGATGGCCTCCGTCATGATGTGCTGGAGGATCGCCGGTGCTAGTGGATGTCCCATCGGTAAGCGTTGGACAGCGTACTTCTTCCCTCGAAAGTACACCCCGATGGTGCGTGAAGTTTCCTCGTTCAGCGGAATATGGTAAAAACCGTTTCTTAACTCCATTTTCCAGAGCCAGCTGTTCTTCGGTATCTCTAGAAGCGCCTTCCCTGCCGTAAGGAGGGATAATCTAGGGGTTTGAACGAACGCGGTCCATGGGGAGAGATCCTGTATGATCCTCACCGTACCATTGGCCTTCGGGATCCGGTACAGTGGGAACGCGTGCTGGACTTTGTTGTCCACTTTTAACCAGCCTTTGTCCCTCCAGTCTTCAATGATTCCGGACATTCCTGGGGCGTCCTATGTTCGCTGGAAGAATGGCGGTGCGTCCGGTGGCTTGGGTAGGTCCACGCCGTTTGTGATGCTCTTGAACCGGATTCGATTGTTCCACAGTATCGGTTTTAGCGGGCACACCTGGTCCATCTTGTAAGTGCAGTCGGAGAACTTGAACTGAGGTACTTCCTCGTTCAGCAGGCTCACGAATCGTTGAGCGAGGTTGGGTGCCATAGATGCGACGTCACCTCCCATTGATATCTTGTCATCTGCAATGCTGTCTGGAGGCGCGGAGTCCCTGGGTTGAAACAGCCGAGTGGCTGTTGTTGGTGGTGGCGCTAATGTTTCTGTTTCTTCCGCGAGATTCCCAAGGCCGCTATTAGCTCCTCCAGATTCTCGAAGGTGGGTGCGGCTTCCATTTCAGTAGGTGCCTGTAGCCATTCCGCGATCTCTTCCATCGTTGGGATGGGTAATCCATTCGCGTCTGTTTCGGGTTCGGGCCTGGGGGCAGCAGAGCTAGTGTCAATGCGTGCTTCATCATTTGCGGCAGCGGAGCTGTTGTCAACGCGTACCCAGTAAAATTCTTCAAGGGAGACAGTGTCCACGCCACCCAGAAAGGCCAGGTCTTCTTCGGATATCTCTTTTAGTACCCGATCCAACCATTGAAGGTCTACTGGAGGTAGTAAACTGGCTTCCCTGTAGACTCATCGAATTGATTCCTCTGAGGAAGGAGATTTTTTGCTGGTAGGTCTTGGTAGACCTTTACAAAAGTGTATAGGAATCTCGTCAGTTCCCAGCACTATGGAGACACGCGACCGTTTTTCCTATTAATAAAAGTGGCAAAGATAAATTTAAACCCACTAACTCTAGACCCATAACCCTAACTAGTTGTGTTTGCAAAAACTAGAGAAAATGATTAATAAAAGATTTATATGGTATGTAGAATCTCGCAATCTGCTATCTGACATGCAATGTTGTTTCAGCCGTCACTGATCCACGGTAGATCACCTTGTTTGCCTTGAAACAGCAGTTCGTGACGTCTTCCTCTATAAACAGCACCTCTTGATTGTCTTCTTTGATTTGGAGAAGGTGTATGACACCACCCGATGATACGGCATTCTAAAGACCCTTTTTAATTAGTGCTTTCGGAACAACCTCCTGGTTTTTATTGGTAATTTTATGTCAAATAGACACTTCCGGGTAAGGTTAGACAACACCTCAACCGATGATATTTTCAAGAAAATGGGGTGCCTCAGGATAGTACTCTGAGATGTACGTTGTTCGCCATTGCAATAAACGGCATTGTGGACAACGTGCGCTTACCTGTCCGTTCACGCCTTTGCGTGGATGACTAAGAAATTTATTGCAGTTCATCGAGTCTCCACAGGGATGGAGGGCAGATTTAACTATCTGTCAATAATCTATGGATGTGGGCATCGCGTAACGGCTTTCGCTTCTCTGCGGCCAAGACGACGGTCGTCCACTTTCTTAGATTATGCGGAGTACAGCCGAACCCCATTATGTTAATGAAACACGTTATTTTACCAGTCTCAGAGACCTAAGGTTCCCAGGACTTTTTTATTTGATCTTAAATTAACTTGGTTCACCCACATCAAATACCTGAAAGCGATATGTGTCAAAGTATTGTATTTGCTTAAAGTGTTAGCGGTCGATCTTGGGGTGCTGATAGGGAAACCTCTGCACCCCTCTAGGGCCTTGGTAAGATCGAAACTTGATTACGGCAGCAATGTTTATGGTTCGGCCAGACCTTCGGCGTTAAAGATGCTAGATAGTGTCCACCACGCCGGCATTCGATTGGCAACTGGTGCTTTTCGTACCAGTTAAGTCGTCAGCATTTGTGCCGACGCCGGTGAGCCCCTTCTTCATTACCGGTGGTCCTATCTTCTTGCATCTTAGGTGTCTAAGTTGCATTGATCGCCAGAGTATGTTGCCTACCGTCCTGTGTCCCATCCACCCAACCGTATCTTGGCGTAGCGTAAGGCCGGTGGTGATCCGGATGCTATCGGTTTTTGACACGTGTGGGATAGTCATGCCAAAGTCTATCCCCACAACTTCAGGTCGAAATTCTAACTGGAAGATACCCCTCCCTGCCTCAATGCCATTTTGATCTTGTTCAGTTCCCTAAAACGACCACTCCGCCTATTATATTTGAGAGGACCTTTAACGAGCTATTCTCCACTCGATTTCAGCGATTTAAGCACATCCGTACTGATTGCTCTAAATCTAAAGCTTCCCTGCGATGTGCTTTTATTGTGGAAAGATCCCATTTTTAATTAGGTCTACTTGGAGAAACCAGTGCTTTTACGGCAGAATTGTTCGCCATTTTTAAATCTTTGTGTTTTGTATATCCGAACTGTCACCGTTCTGTTCTCATCTGCACGGATTCCATGAGTGCTCTGTTGGCTTTGGCCACTCTATACTCCTGGAATCCCCTCAAACAGATGATACATAAGCAAATTTTTAAAATGAATTCATTAAGAACCTGGATCGCCTTTTTCTGGATTTCTGGTCACGCTTATTTTTCAGGAAACGAACTGGCGGACCAGGCAGCCAAGGAGGTGGTCCATCTACCTCCTGAGGCGAGTTTGGGTGTTATGTTTTTAGACCTGAAGGGTTATGTTCGGCGTGGGGTCTTACGCACCTGGCACGAGCAGTGTTTAATGATCACTGCTCAGCTAAAGCTGCGGTCCATCAGAAAAGGATTGTCGCTGTGGCCCTCTTCTAATACGATAGTCTAGAAGAGAGGAGGTCATTGTGACGAGACTCCGCGTCAGGCATAAATTTCTGAGCCATGGTTTTTTTATTAAGATGGGATCCACCAGTATGTGATCTTTGTGATGCTCTCCTTAGTGTGTACCACATTTTGGTGGAGTGTCGCAAATATGCCCCTATTCGCCTGGCTCTTAATTTAATGGTGACCTTTTTTACTACGTGACAGTGCGGATGGAGTTATTTGTTTACTCCGTTTTATACGCCAGGCGGATCTTTTTAATGCCATTTGAGTCACTTATATAAAGTGGCTCATTTGGATCTTTATTTCATATTGAGATTATTTTTAAAATTTTTAGTATATTTTAATGTGTTCGTTTTGTCTCCTTAACATATTTTATTTTAATATGTTTGTCTTTTTAACCTACTATTATTTTAACATGTTTTGTCATTTAAACGTGTTATATTTTAACATGTTTCTTCTGTACTTTTAATGTAGTGTATACACCTGTGGTTTTTTTTAGCAGGTGTATCACTCAATTCGTACTAATGGCCCACTTGAGCATTTTGAGAACTATTATTTTTATATTTATATCATATATTGTTTTGTATATTGTATATCTACCTGTATATTCTGCAGGTGAATTTTTATGTCTCTTCCCTATGGGGATTTTACTGTGTTTTTAATATCGTTCAAGGCCCTAATGACCTCTAATAATAATAATAATAATAATAATAATAATAATAATAAAGGGCGAAAGAGAGAAAAAAATAGATCTTCTCAAAATCAGCTTTAACGATTTTGATTAAAATTCGTATCTAGGCGTTGATTAAGATTATAAATAAACTGGCTATTTTATTTTCCCCATGAAAATTACTTTTAGGGTACTTTATGGAAGCGAAAATTTTCGAATCCCCGCAACTATTTGAGATACTAAATAACTTATCATTGCAAAATTGTATTACTATTAAAAATAAAAAAACTTTTATATGAAATATATATTTATAAAACTAACAGTTTCTGAGATATTGGCAAATATATTAATACAAATTTGTAAGCTTTAATTGTAAAGAGATACTACTAAAGTTTTAACGCAATAATTATTCAATGCCATATGGTTATTAAATTAAGTCTCTCAAAAAGTTTGTTATTTTTCCTTAAACCTCTTTGGATAAATGTTTGTACAGCAATGAAACATTTTTCCTATCTCCATTTTAGATTCAATAGTCACTATTCAAAATTTTTTTATTGGTCTAAATTCATAAATGAGGAATTTAGTAGCAATGAGATGACATGAAGATGTGCAACACCTAGTAAAATTATCAACATTTTAACCAGAAGTCGAAATTTTATTACGAAGTGTTGACCCCTTTGGACCCAATATTGATCTTTTTATCGATCCAAACATACAAATGAGGACATCGATTCTTTAAAAATAAAATTATAAAATTTAAACCTGGGACTCAAAAAATGTTTTACATAAATATAGTGCAATCTATGCTTGGGTTTGCTAGTGTATATTATTTCGTTTCACATATATTACGATTACGAGTTTTGAGTAAACGTGGCTGAACGTGGTGAAAATATACAGCAAGTGGGGGTGTCAAAAAAACCGACAACACCACATATCATCTAGAGAATATTTTTGTTTCACTAGAATAGAGCTAGTAATATTAATGTATTACCTATTCTGATACCAGCACTACTGTACTGCTCATTTTAACTTAACCTTGCTTTCGATGTAACAATTTTTTTTTTACATTCTTTTTATCTGTCATGCTGACTAAACGATTCTTCTTAATTAGACTTAATAATATATTTCATATCGTTTAATTCGACAATTATGACTCCCCTCTGTGGATTTTACTTTATTTTTATATTGTTTAAGGCTCTTATGTGATTTCGTCGTTTCGACGGACCTATAAAACATAATAGTAATATTTACCCCAATGGAAATTTTATTATCTGTTTAATTCCTTGTAAAAAGGGCTCATTTTCTTGTGTTCATGCGCTTATAAACTAATATAATATCAATAACAATAAAAATAATAATTTTTTTATGGGGGAACAATGCTAGTACTAGTGAGTTCTTAAAATAGTAAAATTATGGAAAAGCTTAGCTTGTTTTTGTTTGCATTTAATAAATTGTTTATAAATCGTGTTTGAAGTTGATATATGAAAAAAAATATACAAGTGTAACGTTAGTAACCTACATAACAACAGCTAAAAGTACAAACATAATGTTTGCATCCTGTGTAATCTAGACAATGAAACTATACAATCGAACATAATTAACAATCCTTAGAATATTGCTAGTGAAACCGGCTACAATGGAAAATAACGAGTTTAGTAAAACCGGCTACAATGGAAAATAACGAGTTTAGTAAAACATTCACATTATTCTTGAGGAATTACATTAAGTTGGTCCGACTCTTCATGTACAAACTGTTAATATGAGGGTGACACATTGCTTTCTAGTTTTGATGATTTTTGGTGAGTGTTCTCACTTTTTAATACGCAGATATTTGATAGGGATTTTTTATTCACATCTTAAACATTTAAATAGCTTGTAGTAGGTTATAAATATAAATTATTTCCATGATCATTTTATGGCTAATTTTGTTCCATTGATATCATGTACTTTTATAAATTATTAGTTTTTTTTAGTAAACATGATATAATTATTATTTGCAGAAATATAATTAAAATTTAATAAACAATATTACAATTACATATTTTTTTACTCTAATTAACTCTCTATTTCCGTTTTTTTAAACATATTTAGGAATTTGGAAGTGCTTGTAGATAATAAATTTGTCAATGTATGGTAAGTTAAACTTTGCTCTACCTCTTAAATATTATTGACACATTCCTTTTGATAATGAAACGATAAACCCGATCTCGCCTCATTAAGAATATGTTCTTCCTCCTTTATTGATTAGTCAGCCAGTAGAAAGCAAGCCGGATTTTTGAACGATCAATGTTAAAAAAAAAAAAATTTCATTGATCATCTGCACGAGAGGATTCCAGAAGTAGCCTTCAAGGTGGAGCCAGTCATCAGGGTACTGTAGAAATTAGAGGAGATTATGACAATAGTGGCCATATGATATCTAAAACACGACGTTACATGACGTAGAACTCGCCCGTAATAACGTTTTATATTTAGTTTAACCCATAAACGCAAACTATCCTAAACTTAAGCAAACCCTACTGGAGCCCCCATCTAACACCACTTTGATCAATTTCTTATAGAGGTGCATCAAGATTTTCTTAAAAGCACTCCAAGAGCTATTATTAACGACTTTTGGGTGACCTGGTGGTCTAGGGGTAAGGTGTCAGACTTCTGTGCTGAGGGTCCGGGGCTCAATCCTCGGTTCCGGTACAGATTTACCTAATGGCCAAACCCTTCCCCCACCTCTGACAAGATGTGTATTAATCACAACTTGGGAATGTGAGCCATGCCAGGCCTCCACCGTGGTTCAGATTCCACATTAAACTGTAGGTCCTCCATTTCATCTCACAATCACCCTACCATTACACATTAGCGTAAGTGTGTACAACCCGAACGAGTTAGTAAGACGCGGTGCTAATAATAATAATAATGTTAACGACTTTTCACAACTTTTAAAGAACTCGTTTTAAGATATTCGATGTGTGTAATTCTTGGAGTTTAAATTGGAATAAAAATCCCAGAATGATTGTGGAAACTGGTAAAGTCACGTGTTTCATTAAAACACAAGGCTGGATCTAGAATCAGATGACCGCACTTTTACCTGCAGATAAAAGATATAAATTACGTGACGCTCACGTTTATAAAACGTTACACGCAAGTTGATGTGTCGTTGAGTCCCATCAAGACTGGCAGAACTAAAAGGAAGAAGAAAAAAGAATATTTTACAAAAAGCGATGAATGGACAGGAAGGCTCATACCATCCACAATACTGTTTATCGCAATCTTAAACAAATAACCACTTAAAATACCCGTTTCGCTGGTCGAATGGTCTAAGGCTTCACAATTAAAACAGGATTAACTGTAGATGTTAGGAGGGATTTGGTTTCGAATCTCAGCTGGCTGGATAAGGTTTGTTTTCCTAAATGGCTTTCCTCTTTTCCTTCACGCAAACGCGGGAACATTTGTTATAAATTCTACCTTTCGCGTCCATAATATATTTGTGTGTGACCCAAATGGATAGTGAGACGTGGTGATAAAATTAATTCAAAAACTTCCCACGGCTGTTATCGGCGAATGACGTTTTGTTAAACATTATCTAAACGTGTCTATACGGTATTCAAAACATTAGTTTCCCGCGGAAACCCCAATTAAAAATAGGATTTAATATACCGTATCGTCAGGTGATAATTTAACCTTTATCTAAGTCAAAAGAAAATATCCTGAGTATGCTGTTTATGGATAATGGCATGATAGACAAAATTTAATACTGTGGAAAGGATACGATGAAAACCACATTGTATGCTCGATAAAAGATTGCAAGATTAAAAACATGTAGGCTAGTAGTGTATTAATTTTTAACAAAATAAAACACCAAACTATTGGTAAATTCTATGGGTCATGTGCAAGATCAAGATTTAATAAGCCCGGAGTAAATGTAAAGTCGAAGACTTGTGGATTTGCTTGCTATGACGATCTGAAGTCACATTGAAGTCTAGTCCTAGCAGGCTTGGGATGTACTTAGGCTTTACTTGGATCATACTCCGATGATATTCCACAAGATGGTGTGGTGCACATGAGCTATCGAGAAACACGTATTTTGATATTGTTGTGTTTTCGCGACAGAATATGGTGGGCCTAAATTATCTGTATTTTGATGAGTCAAATAGTCCATTAATATACATCGATATAATGATCTAATATAATGGTCTATGGAATTACATATGGACCAAACCACATTCACCTTTGTAAATTACCGGTTGATTAAAAATTTCTGGTTATTTATTCCCACAGTTTTCTTCGTTTCAATAGTTTCAACTTAGGTTTTTATATTTTTTTATAATTGTATGATTTTTGATCCTTTCAAATAAATATATTCGCCCTTCCACATTAAAAACTGTGTTTTTTCGCCTTTGTGATTTTTTTTTTACTTTACGAGCGAAATTTCTACTATAGAAGGCAATGGCAGTAGAATATTATTTCCCGATGGGGTGTTGGGCGTCCGTATAAGATTCCATCACGTTACTGCTAGCCAGACGTTCTAGCAAGACACCTGATAGACTTGACTCTACTCGTACTCCGGTCTTGCATACCATCCTATATGTTTGTTGTTTGAATAATTCAATTTATCTTTGCCACTTTTATTAATGTAAATAACAGCCGCTTGCCTTTATATGCAAAAAATAGATTTCCATACACTAATTTAGAGGTTGCGCTGCTATGAAAAGTTTATTTCTGGGTGATGCCATAAATGTCACTGTGAAGGAAGACGTTATCTCATATTAAAGACAACCGTTCCTCACGCCATTTTACAAGCCACTCAAAATAGTTTGAGGTTTCCATAATGACTTTAACTGAAATAAGTAAAATAATTGAAAAGTTGAGATCGTGTGTTGCAACATATGGGATACCACCAACTGTAATAATTAATTGGGGTCCACAATTTGTAAGTTCGGAGTTAAACAAGTTTTTCAATCAAAATTTAACTAAAGATATAAGTAGGTACTCACTTCCATTTCACCCTGCTTCGAACGGGTTGGCTGATTGAGCAGTTAAAACTATGACTATTTAAACCTATGTTGGAAGACAATTTAGAAAGTAGGCAAAGGACACTAACACAAGTGGAATGCATTCTTGTTTGTGTGCCGAAACAGTATATACACAACTACAAAAGGAACACCTTCTGAACACTTTTTCGGCTATAAACCCCTTACAATATTATCGTTGTTGAATCCTTATCTGGAAGAAAATAAGAATGAGAAAATTGAAAAGGATAAGAAGATAGGAGGCAAACAATGAGGAAGCTAATTTAGGTTCAATTTAAATGATATTTCTAGTTAAATGTGTCCTAGGAGATGAGCTAAAATGGCTACCTTGGGACATAGTCAAGATTTACATCCCAGTAATATAATTAGTAGACATAAAAGGTCAGAAGAGATTTGTCCATTTAGTTAATCGGAAAGTAAATTTGGTCAAAGACAATATTTACCAGAACGGACTGCGTTAATATTCGAAAATAAGAGCAAAGCCTCAAACAAATACCCAAGCAAGTTGGATCTAGCTTAGAGAACACTGCCGAATGTTATCAAGAGAACCCACCAGTAGAAGGTACAAGACGAAAGCAGGATAGTAGTGTAAAGTGGCCTACAGACTACGCTGATGATTAGTGTTAACACGTGTCAATATATCACAACACAACACATCAGCTTCAAGTGAGAACACTGCTCTGATGTATCTTATATATTGTGTCGTTTGTACAGGAAATTGTTGTCAGTTGACTTGATTCTGATCAGAGCACACCATTTTGTGTACGATTCGTTTAATAAAATTTTCAAGTGGACAATCTAAAATGGATGAAAGAATATTAGCTGAACTAAACGAAGAGGAGGGGATTGTAGTCGCTATTAGTTTGTTATTTGCACTGGAACACACGAGAGAATGGATACATCCCGTAAATGCCGATAGGGGTGAATTTGGTGAATTTAATACTTTATGACCCGAGCTTTTGAAAGGTGAAGAGCGTTTCAAAATACACACAAGAATATCAATAAAGGAGTTTTCTATCCTTCTGGACATGGTGAAACCAAAACTAGAAAAATGCAACACGAATGAGCTGGCATTTAAAAATAAGCAAGATTAATGATCAGAACATTAATTTTGATTTCTTAAAATATTGAATTCCTCTTATTCAAGGATATAACTCCTACCTCAAATATCTTAAGACTGCTGTACTTTGATTACTTAACTGATTGTAAATCAAGAAAACCCTATTATACTCTTAGCGTTCCTAGGGTGAATAAAAGTTACTTATTTCTTGACCTAATACACTGCTAAACGCTTACTTTACACTTCATTTACCTTTAATGATAACACTTATAGCTTAATGACCCAATTTTATAAGCTACACCATATTGAAATAACGCAAGGTAAATGTTCTGCCTTTCAAGGTAAACGAAGGTAACATGAGTATCTGTATAATTTACGAGTCCTGCCACTGCGAACGAGGAGCCTCTAGTATACTTTATGGATAGTGTGTGGGGTCTGTGGGGTTTTATCTTTGGATAGACCAAAATTATAATGTATTAGAGATTAAGTTTTATGTTATTGAGTATAGTTGGAGTTTAAGGGATATTATTAAATATTAATAAAATGAACGTAAAGTAACTCTTAATGTGATTTTAAATAAATACAATATATTCACAGCACGTAGTCTTATTATAATTAGAGGTGAGTAGTAGAGGTCTTGATCTAAAGAGTGTCTTGTCACTATCGCAACGATGAGGCCTAAACCGGCTTTGTTTATACAGAAAGATGGTAGCAAGGTTACATTATATGGTTCAACTATGACGTAGCTTATAAAATAGGGCCATAGTGTAACCTGTCAAGGTAAAACTGTTACCTTTCTTGGTAAACTGAGCATACATCTTAAGCGGAGAGAAAGAGCAATTCCCAAAGTAGTAGTATTTATTAATTTTTTTATCCCAGTTTTATATACCTTTCATGATAAACTGGGTATACTACTTTAGAGGGGAGAGAGAGAGAGCAATTACGATAGATAGTAGCAAAGACATATCTATTAATATTTGTGTGTTTTTCCTTCCCAGTTTTGTATGCCTCTATTATACCAGCGAATTCAAAATGGAAGGCTCCAAAGAATAGGCGTACTCTTCACCACAAGTTTAAATCACAGGCTAATAGAAATGCTGCACAAAAAAATCTCCCGCCAGTAAGTATTTATACAATTCTTCAAAACAAGATGCTTGAGACTGGATAAAATTGCTAAAAAATGTTTTAAGATCCAACCAGTAATTATAATACGAATGTACTACAATACGACCAACAAACGTTGAACTTTCAGTTCGAGCGCTTTTTTTTAGTAATGGGATTATTACCTTGGAAATTTACCACAACAATCTTGTATCTGTGCCCTCAGCCAATGAGGGCTCTCCAATTAACCCTTAGTACACTTACAAACCAAATAGCGGCTCGTCATGGGTCATACAAACACACGTGGTGTAGAGGATATCCCCACTCCCCCTCCTACACCCATGCATGAAACCTTACCCCTTTCATTGTGACTCACACTCTGGTTTTTATACCCCCTCCCTCCCACACACACACATCATAACATCTTACCAAAATTATATATACATGAGCCCCCTACGGGACGGGGCATAAAATAGTCATGGACTAACCCCTGCTTGTCGTAAGAGGAGATTTAAAGGGGAGGCTTCTGTACAGGACGTACCTAGGGATGTGGTATTGAAATAAAAGTATCGATACTGTACTCATTACAAGTATCGGAAGAAAAATATCGATGCCGTGCTAGTATCACCAGTCAAACTTTAAAAAGTCCTTTAGAAATAATTGCATCGGCATTCTCTGTTAATAGCAGGCATCCATGATATATCAATCATACATAGGATGTGTGAAACTATGTGGGTTGATGCCACACTTGATTTTAAATGTCAAGGTCAAATAAGGTCAAAATGGGTAATTTTATGTTTTGCATGGATTCGATGTAGAATTAGTATATCTATCCAATGAAACTAAATTCGTTATAATATAGTTGTATGAACCCCTTTTAATTAACATCTAAAATGTCATATTACATGTAAATATATAGCCAAATGACACACAAATGTTTAATTTTCTCAAATCTTTTTCAGTGCAGAATAGAGATTGTTTAACAATCCAATGTGTACATTTTAACGCATGTTTACCATTTTTATTTAAATGTTGATCAATTTAAGATTTATCCATTCTTAGGAGAGGAATAAGACTATGAAAGGAGGCTATTATAATGAAGAAGAATTGTTGCAGTTAGTGGCATCACACTCACACGCGAGAGTACAGTTGAGATGTTTTATGAAACATGAACAGCGGGCAGTCCTACACTTCGACTTGCATTTGCAAGTTACAAGCTCCAGGCATGAATCAGGAATTGCGGAAAGCCTTGTCTAAACTTGTCGGTCGCCGATCGGGTTTATCTTGCGGCGGCCCGTTGTTTACCTTTCGTCTGGAGATAGTGTAGCTATTCCGGTACTGGGACGGAGTCGAAGGTCGTCACTAGCTTCTTCACGACCTTTTGGACCTTGCCGTGGGGCACCAGGTGGACGTGGGATAGCTGGCCCACTCGGGGGTCTTGATGGCTGGCGGGCTTGCCCGAATTGCGCCAATCCACCTAGCTTGGACCCGAATTGCGCCAAGAGCTCAACAGTGCTCCCCAGACCGGACCCGAATTGCGCCAACTGTGAACGTAAACAAATATTAATGCTTTGGCTGGTGGTATGAAGGACACAAGTCAAAAAAATATTATTTAATTAACTATATTTAACTATATAAAACAAAATCTAACATTATAACATCACAGTAAAATTTCCATATTAAATCATTGTCAATAATAGCTAAATGTAAGCTAAATTATAATATAATAACAAATAAAATAAAAACAAGTCAAACATAAAAAAACAAGTCATACAAAGGATTTTGAGGGTCACATACCTCACAGAGCTTAATCTATATACTAACAAAATCTTTAAAAATAATTTCAAAATATTTTGAATTTTTGAAAACTAGTCATCAGTAAACTACCCTTAAAAGGACTTTGCCCCCAAAACCAAGTATACAGTATTAATTGTCATCTTAAAATATATCCAAGATGTATTTTTTAATCAAAATTGTTAAAGCTATTTTTGAGAAATTTCAAATTCTTTAAAAATTAGTCATTAGTCAACTGCCCATTATTCAATTTTTTTAAGATCGATTATACAATCCTGTTCATCATTTAAAAAACTCCTGACATATACACTTTGAACCAAATTACTTAAGCTAATGATTGGGTAGTTGGAGTTCGAATCCTGGTCGAGTGAACTGAAGGTGGTTTTCCCTAAAGGTTTTTCCACTCTCTCTCTCGAGGCAAATTCGGATTCCCTTTCTCTACATTCAACCTATCTCATCCCAAAACCCACTATTATAACTAGCACATAAAGGTATAACTCAAACAGGTAGTAAAACGCAATGCAAAAAAAAAAAAAAATCAACAGTGAGAAGTATAATAATCAAGTCAAAAATTATAGCAGTATTTATGTAAAGTTGTAAAATAAAATGGTTTCGATTACTATGTTTGCATTAAATGAGATCGACAGCCTACTATCTTGGTTTGTGGAAATGTTTACACGATGCACTCATGGAGTGCTTGCTCGAAATGAATCACAATGTTGAAGGTGAATCTGTCTCTTCTCGCACTCGTCCTTTAGGATTCTCATAAAGTCAATGTAGCTCTACTTTTTATTGTATTTACAAGAAAATATCACAACCCCCTTCTCTTTTTTAGTTTTTTAACAAAAAGTTTTCGTCTAGAGTAGTATTTAATTCAATTGAATCTAAGGCGAATTGAATTTCGTCCGAAGATTTAGGCAAATTTGGCAGTTTGTTATTCCTGAAACATTTCATGTCCTTGCGGGTCAATATTTTATAGTTTTTTCTCTGTATTTACCTCTTTGTGGATCAACCTTAAAGGCCTTACTTATATCGCCTCAGCTTTCCTTTTAACTGCGTTGCTGTTGGATTTTCTGTTCAACTCTTGATCTAGTAGTGATTCATGGTTGTGTTGATCTTCAATCCGCGAGAAAAT
>CABFWO010007022.1:10640-23126 GCA_902155825.1 Timema genevievae
TGGGCATTGTGTTGTGGATATATGGCAAGGTAACTGGGAATGTTTAGTAGACTGGGCATTGTGTTGTGGGTATATGGCAAGGTAACTGGGAGTGTTTAGTATATTGGGCATTATATTGTAGATATATGGCAAGGTAACTGGGAAAATTTAGTAGATTGGGGATTTGTTTGTGGGTATATGGCAAGGAAACTAGGAATGTTTAGTAGACTTAGCATTTAGGTGTCGGTTTTGGCAAGGTAATTGGGAATGTTTAGTAGATTGGCCATTGTGTTGTGGGTATATGACAAGGTAACTGGGAATATTTAGTAGATTTGGCATTGTGTTGTGGATATATGGCAAGGTAACTGGGAATATTTAGTAGATTGGGCATTATATTGTGGGTATATGGCAAGGTAACTGGGAATATTTAGTAGATTTGGCATTGTGTTGTGGATATATGGCAAGGTAACTGGGAATGTTTAGTAAACTGGGCATTGTGTTGTGGATATATGGCAAGGTAACTGGGAATGTTTAGTAGACTGGGCATTGTGTTGTGGGTATATGGCAAGGTAACTGGGAGTGTTTAGTATATTGGGCACTCTGTTGTAGGTATATGGCAAGGTAACTGGGAGTGTTTAGTATATTGGGCACTCTGTTGCAGGTATATGGCAAGGTAACTGGGAGTGTTTAGTATATTGGGCACTCTGTTGTAGGTATATGGCAAGGTAACTGGGAGTGTTTAGTATATTGGGCATTATATTGTAGGTATATGGCAAGGTATCTGGGAGTGTTTAGTATATTGGGCACGCTGTTGTAGGTATATGGCAAGGTAAGGGTAGCAGGAGAACAGCTACTGAACCCTTCCACAAGGGAACTAGCTAGTGATATAAACAAGGGAACTAGCTAGTGTAATAAACAACGGAATTAACAAGTGTTTTAGACAAGGGAAAAAACATAATGTTGTTGACAAGGGAAAATAAAAAGTACTTGTTAAGTAAACTTGATACGGAGGCCAACAAGAGAATGGAAGGTTGTCCACTAGAGAACTGTACATGTTTGTCAACAAGTGAGATGGAGAGGTGAACAATATACTGGTCAGTCTAGACCAGGGCTTTCCAAATGGTGGCCTGTGATACCATTTTCTGAGTCCCGCAAACTTACTTTGAAAAGTACTTTTACTGTAGTAAAATATGAATGTTTTAGCCAAGAAATGTAAAGTTATGACTTGCTTGGAAAATATTTATGACTAATATTCATTCAGTAATAAATTTAATTGCACTATAATTTTATAATAATTTTAGTATCCACGCGAGTCCTATTTCCGCCCCCTTGTTATTAATAAAGTAGACTCGCCCAACCTGTTTCCTCTGCTAGACTAAGTAGACTCGCCCAGTTGGTGTGCTCACCTTGATTTCCAGTCAGCTCTCTTCTGTTATTTCCAAGAGAGCACAAACGCTCCGTCTCCCGAGATTTGTGTTTCATTTTAAAATCTGCGTCTTGAGTCTATGATTATTAATCCATTTCGTGGTAAATATCAGATTGAGTAGTATTTCAAAGAAACGTAAGATTGAGAGTGAAAATAGAGCCTACAAGGAACGTTGGGAAAGTGATTATTTAATTACAAACAGTAACGGAATGTTTCAGTGTTTGGTGTGTATATATATCTTATCAGTGCCTAAGGAATATAATATAAAGCGATATTATTCAACAATGCATGAAAAAAAGTATAAAACATATGGAAGAGAATCTCGAAATGTCTTGATTGCGGATTTAAGGAAGAAATTGAAACAGCAAACAGGTATGTTTAGCAAAATATCACAAACCCAAACATCAGCTTTGTATGCTTCTTAGGCAGTTTCTCTTGAACTTTCCAGAGCAAAGGAACCTTTTACCGATGGCAGAATTGTAATAAAAATATGTGCTGTTGAAATGGCAAAGGTGTTTGGGGATGCTAATATAACTGAGAAATTCGAATCAATGCCGCTCTCCAACCAAACTTACAAAGAAGGGTTACTGATATGGGAGAACAAGTAGAAAATACATTATTTGGCTTGGTTGAAATAAGTACCTATTTCTCACTTTGTCTTGATGAAAGTACTGATCAAACAGCTGTTGATATGTATACGTTTTACTCAAGAAGATTTTTACACCAAAGAGGAATTATTTGAGAGATGTGCACTTCGTGGAGCCACAAAAGAGAAAGGACATCTACGAGGACACAGTGAGCCGAAGGGGGCGGGGAGGGGGGGAAAGAATTTCTCGCAGCGCTCCAAAAAAATAAACGTCCTGAAATAATTTATTGTCAATCCGAAACACTTGACACCCATTAGAGATCCAACGCTCGTACCCAAACCACTTACACCATCACAACGCCCTTTCACGAAAAGAAGAAGTTGTAAAGGGTGGAAGAAAACCAGTGGCTGCCTCTCCGCTCCTAATGGACCGTTTAGACGACATCTACCTCGACCTTTCTACATCCTGCTGGGATTTCAGGGCTGGCGTCGCTCGTAAAGGCGTCCAAGAACTATCCTGCCAAAGTTCGAGAATAGCTTTGTGTGCAGGATGTTTATACTTTACACAAACCTGTGACAAAAAGTCAAACATTTACGCTCTCTGGCAAACCAATCTCAACGGTATGCAAGATCTCAGCAAATACAACGATGGTGCCGTGTACTTGCTCACCGTTATCGACGTATTTAGCAAGATGGCCTGGTCGAGGACGCTTCCCTCCAAGCCAGGGAGTGTCATGAAGGACGCCTTTAAGCACATTTTCAAACAAAGTAGCCGTAAACCTCTACGTTTACAGACAGACAAGAGGACTGGGTTCACGTCAAGTCTAGTCCAGCAATTTCTCAGTAAAGAAGGCATGTATTACTATATTCCCCATAATCCGGACCAGCAAGCATCGTGGAACGATTCAATAGAACTCTGAAAGTGCATGTGGCGTCTCTTTACCAAAATTAGCATGTATCACTATGTTGACGTCCTCCAAGATCTCGTCGACGCTTACAACGGCACAAAACATTCAGTATCAAGATGGCGCCTGCCGACGTTTCAGAGACCGACGTGCTCCGAGTCAGAGATGGTCTGTATGGCATCCGGCACCCAAACAAACATAATAAGCCAAGACTTGAAGTCGGTGACACGGTGCGTGTTAGCAAATCAAATATGCAGTTTGAAAAGGGCTACGAGAGCAATTGAAGTGAAGACATTTTCAATGTCAGCAGCGTTGTGTTGCGACAAACTGCTGTCTATTATATGTTGACCGATCTTGACGACGAGGAGGTGGAGGGGACGTTTTACGAACCCGAATTGCGGCACGTACGTCTTCCCGAAACTTTTGGAATTGATAAATTATTAAATGTTCGAGGGTAAGGGTGTCAGAAGGAACGTGTACGTGAAGTAGAAAGGTTACCCCGCCAAGTTAATTCTTGGATTCCTGCCAGTTAAGTCGGTGCCCTACCATGAAGGATCAGTTTTACGTCACTTTGCCGAGCGACAGCTCTATGATCTATTTCCCGAAAAATACCCTCGCTAATTTCACCAAGCAACTAACCTACTGTCTTACACTCGACGGATAGCGAGAAGTCGCTCTCGCCGAATTCCAATATCCATGTTCTTTCATAACCGTATCTGAGGGTCAAAATATTGTACGATACAACTAGGCGGACATTAACGGCGTGGAACAAATGTTCATCCCACCTGGAAATTACAGCACTATTCATAACTTTGTCAAGGCTCTAAACGATTTAGAGGTATTTAAAAGGGATTCTGGAGCTATAGACAAATAAACAAACCCTAAAAAAAAGGTGGTTACTTTCACTACTTTAACAAATATACAGCTGCTGACTCTATTTATTAAACTGAGTCTACAGCTTGGTTTCGAAACTAATACTAATCTTATCAAAGTCCCAAAGTCACCGTACGCTACCAACTTTCTACCGGGCTTACCCTCGCAAATGTACGTCTACACGGTTATCGATCCTCAGCCCGTGGGTGACATTTTGGCCCCGCTTTTACGTATCGTCGGTATCAACAACATAAACTATCTCTACGGCATACATAAGACAGTTAGCTATGATCCGATGCTCTACGTGACCACAATTAAACGGGAAATTGAAAGCTTGTAAATAAATAGAAGGACAGATACGGGTGAACCTGTGCCAATTGAGTTTGGAAATGTGTGCGTGAAACTTCATTTCCTACTCTGCTCGACATTAACTGTCCCTACCAGAGATACTAAGTCAACCAGGCTGGAACAGGAATGTCTTCGAACTGCCACCATGTTCCCTATCAATTCGGGCATGGAATAGTAAGTTCTTTCAGCAGCTTGCTCAAGAGCGTCGTACCGTTGTTGAGAAGCGGTGCTAAAGTCATTGGAAACAAGCACTTCATACGGGTATCAACGTGCTCGCCGACGTCACCAATCAGCGTCGTCCATTCAGAGAGGCCCTACGCTAGCGTACCGGTGAGGATGTATTAAACCTGAAACGAAAGATGGAGCAGAAGATCGACACATTGTTGTCTGGCTCAGGCTATAAAGGGCGTTGTAACAAGCGCCAACGTAAGTCTTGTGTCATTTACCGACGTAAAAAGGTCAACAAGAAGAAAAAGAAATAGGTGGTAGATATTTTAAGTTGAAATTTATTTCTATACCCCCAGTCCTGCGAGTGTGCCAGCAGTGAAGTCGATCTATTTTCCATTCCAATGACACAAACCAGTCTTGAAAGTGGACAATAGACCCAGTAAAACCTTTCTCTTCCCTCGCCGATTATTCACCTATCGATTAAACTGTTATCAATCAAGACGATTTATAGATCGATCTTTCACAGATCATGCTTCATCTCAGGGTGGCTATCATGAAGCACTAGGGTGGCACTTTTACTGAGGCGGAGCAAATCACTCTCGATAGCAACTGATTGCATTCGATATTCACACAGGTGGATGTGTTTTAGAACCAAAAACTATTCTCACCACCCAGCAACACGTATTTTTATAGATCGTACATTGATACGCTTTTCATTTATAACACCGAATCCTAAGGAACACATTGGAATTGTGACCTTTGGCTCGCAGACAGCCCCAGCAACTTTGAAGATGTTACCGCAAACAACAAGGGTTTTGAGGCTCATCGAAGTCTCTAGAAAAAGATGATGGATCTCTTGGGTTATCTACATGGTGATGTGTTTAACCAAGAGAAATACCTTTTGAATTACATCGAACTTAGATTAAATTTGTTCCATTAAAAGATGAGTTTAGTTTTATGGCTACCCCTGAAATCACCCACTTTCGGGTTCACATCGCTGAAGCCTGTCTTCTAGTGCGACGTGTCAAAGTAGCACATTCTGTAATGCTGGCACATGCTAAAGCATTAAACGTCAGCCCCCCAAAGAGCTTAGTAAAGAATTGAGAGTGGGAAATTATCCAAACTCAGTACATCCAGTCGGGAATCGAATCTTGACCTCCCCGTCACCGACCGACCAGACTAGACGAGCTTAATGTTTAGTTCGTGTGCCTATCGATGGGAGTTGAATAATATTGCTGATAAGTGTGTCTAAGAAATCCCGTGACTGCTTTATATACAATTATTTGGCAACTGATTATTTTATTACTAACCGCGTCTCCAATACGAAAAAAAAATTAGAGGCGTTGAAATTTTAAAAAGGAACATTCTTTATTAATTTAATAACGTTTGAATACACGAACGAGTTCCACCATAAAGTAAAGCATAATGAAGTCATGTCTTCCACTTCGGTGGTTGAATGGTCTAGGTCACGGTGTTACTCTCGCATTAGACTAGACTGAAAATGTTGGGGAGATGGGGTTTCGAATCCCAGTTGGATGTAATGAGGGTAGTTTTTCCTGAATACTTTTCCACTCCCCTGCAAATCTTGGTAATTTACCTCTAAATTCTACCTTTCTTTTCCCTAGCAAATTAGCATAATTAGTACATATACATATAGCCCGGACGGGTAGTAAGACTCGGTAGCAAAAAAGTAATCTATGCAGGTTCTGTAGTATTAAAAAAATATAAACACAAACTTAGCATATATTTTTTAAAGCTGAAAGAACATTTTGGCTTCAACTCTAGCAAAACTTATCAATAGTTGTAATGTGAGTGGTCTTTCAAAGAGACCGCAGGATCCTTCTCCTTTCTCCCCTCCCCCATGTACTCCTGCCACGCAGGATATTTTTCTTCTGTTCGATATTCACTAGAGTGCAGCCAAATCAGTATGTTAATTCAATCAAATTATTTAAATAACTTTAAGTAATTATTTGAAATTCGTAGACCCCTATAAATCTGCCAACATTACATAAAATATTACAAAGCATAGCGTTCTCAATTGTTTCTGATTTCTAATTAAACACAGTTTTTATTTGACTTAACATGTATTGTAGGGTAAGGCATGTGCTGCAGAGGATATTCGTATCCTATATCAGCCAGTCCTGCTCGATTATACACTTTAAACCAGAGGAACAGAAGTTAAACGTATGGACATTAGGAGCACCTTTTAGAAAGTATAAACAAATTGTTTGCATTCATCATGGATAACATTTTACTCTATTTTACTGTTATTTATAGATATTAACTATATTTTGTTAATATTTTCACTGTTCACCATAGTTTTTATTTTTTTCTTGAGGACGCTTCAAAAATTCATTTCTAATCAAATTGATATAGGTGAATTTAAACTAAGTTTGTCATTAGTAGGCCCTACTCTAATTCTCTTTTCAAGTGGGCTGTAAAAGTATTTTCTTAAACTTGAAGTATTCATTCACTTTAAAAATTGCAGTGCATACTAGAACATTAATTTTCAACTTTATTTAACTTGTAAGATTTTTTTTTTCAGGTCAATATATTTTATAGCATGTATCGACTTCTATAATTTTAAAGAGACAAATCTTTTATTTTATTTACCAACAGACTTTAGCCACCATGTTAAAAAATGTGACTGCAGGTTACTCAGTAATATAAAAGTATAAAAGACATGTGGGGTCTGTGGGCCGCTAGTTTGAAAACACTTCTCTAATGGGATAGGAATAAGGAAGAATTTTAGAGGTAATCCACCCGCATTTTCATAGAAGGGGAGTGAGATAACTTTTAAGCAAAAACCATACTCGGTAAACCCGACATGGATTCGAACCCTGGTATCCCCACCATCAACAAGCTAGTCTATAAATAAAGTGATACCTTTAGACCATGTGGCCATCAAAGCGGGGGAATAGCGACTCATTAATTGATAATGTAGCTCAATTTACTAATAATACAGTACAAAATACAATTAATGCCTTACCTCATCATTTCTGCTTCCGCAGAAACATAGCTTCAGTAGTATTTATGAATGTTGTCATATTTCAGCGCAGGGCCGCTTGGAGCGGGCCAGTTTCCCCTCTTCCCCTCTTCAGTGTATTTGAAGTGTTTTGGTGGGGTGTGGGTGGATAAATTAAAATGTTGCCTCGTAAGAAACTTTTTGATTTTGATTTTAAATGAGTATACCTGTATTATGTTTTTGATATTAAAATAATAGTTCAAGTTTATTTGTGAAACATATTAATTTATGTGTGGTGACGTTTTTAAGTTGCAAAGGGCCTATCTTGATTGGCACCATACCTAGTCTTGAAGATCGTGTCACTCTCAGACAGTTCTGACGTTGAACATTGAAGAGTTATGTCAGCTCTTATCATTCACATCATAATAATAACATACTTCTTCGTTCGTATAGTTCAATAGACTGGGTTGTGCTACAATTGCCGAGGCAATATTAAATTTTTCAAAATATATTTTATGTGCAGCCACAATAAATACACTACCATACCATTTATTTATTTCCAAATGAAGAAATCTGTTACCCTCACTAGAGAGTCGATAGGTCTAAGGATTATTAAACTCGTTATACTGTCACCGTTAGTAATCAGGTTGGGGCTCGAATCTTTAACGAATCACCTAGCATAAATTCAACACTACCACAGTTGGTAGTGCGTGTGCCAACCAGGCTAGGTGTCCTGAGTTCCATTCCCGATATGGTCATAGAATGTATTATTGATGAAATGTCGAATGGGGATTGAATGTTGTTCTAAATCGTGCGCTGATAAGAGTATGAATGAAAAATGAACTGTATGGGAAAAAAGATTTTGTATTAAAATAACACGTTAAACATACCAACCAATATTGTGTATTATATCTGAAGATAAAGAAAAGGAGCCACTAAAAGAAGAACAGGGCCCAACTACTTTTACTTGAGTATTTCTGGAAGAATCGAGTTCAACCGATTACGATACACAAAAGGTGTAGTCGACTACTGTTACTCGATTCTTCCCATCACTAGAAGTCACTGAGCAAAGGAAGTGAGCAAAGCAGTGCTACCAATTCATACTAATAAAATTGTTTCCAGAATTCATCAAAATGTCTCATTTCTCAATAGATTGGTATAAATTAAAGCTAGATTTTCAATATTCATTTTTTTATCATAGTGGCTAAAGTCTGTTGGCAAATAAAATAAAAGATTTGTCTCTTTAAAATTATAGAAGTCGATACATGCTCTAAAATATATTAGACCTGAAAAAAAATCTTATAAGTTAAATAAGGTTGAAAATTAATGTTCTAGTATGCACTGCAATCTTTAAAGGGAATGAATACTTCATATTTAAGAAAATACTTTTACAGCCCACTTGAAAAGAGAATTAGAGTACTAATGACAAACTTATTTTAAATTCACCTGTATCGATTTGATTAGAAATGAATTTTTGAAGTGTCCTCAAGGAAAATATAAAAACTATGTTGAACAGTGATAATATTAATACAAAGATAGTGAATATCTATAAATAACAGTAAAATAGAGTAAAATCCTTTCAATGTTGACTGCAAACAATGTGTTTATACTTTATAAAAGGTGCTCCTAATGTCCATACGTTTAACTTCTGTTCCCCTGACCTAAAGTGTATAATCGAGCAGGACTGGCTGATATAGGATATGAATATCCTCTGCAGCACATCCCTTACCCTACAATACATGTTAAGTAAAATAAAAACTAATTATAGCAATGTGTTTATTTGGAAATCAGAAATGATTTAGAAAGCTATGATTTTTAATATTCTATATAATGTTGGTAGATTTATAGGGGTCTACGAATTTCAAATAATTACTTAAACTTATTTAAATAATTTGATTGAATTAACATACTGATTTGGCTGCACTCTAGTATACAAGTAGTGAGTTAAGAAGATTCTATTCTGCTACCCTCTACCAGAAGTGTGGCGAAGCTTTTACGTTTAACGTTTCTTCTGTTAAACCTCAAGTCGGCCATTTGTGGATATGATTCAGGTTTTCTCTTAAAGGTGTATATTTCAAAACTGTCTGAATGGATACCATTCCGAGTGGATACAGTTCCAGTTTTTGTGGATATAATTCAGGTGGATACAATTCAGGTTTTTCACAAAAGCTGTTTATTACAAAACTGTCTGAATGTATACCATTCCGAGTGGATAAAATTCAGTCCCCTCCAATATTATCCCTCCCCTTCCTCCTTTCATCGTTATCCATGATGCGCTCAGTTAGCCTAAACTCGGCAGCAGCACTAGCTGGGCCCAAATATAGATTCTAATTTAACTAATCTTGAGTTTTTGTGTTGTGACCATAGGATTTTATCACGAAATATTTTATCTCACAGCTCATAGCTAGGACCCTATCGTTTTAATTTAGTCCAGTTCTCCATATTTATCTGGTAAAATGATGGTGTTTTTTGACAGTTGACTAGTTTTTCCTCATTGAAGAAATAAAAAAAATTAAAAATTAAATCATAAAATCCAAGAACCACTCTTAAATTTGTTGGATCTTTTTTTCTTCAACGTACTCCTATTAAGTGCTGATAAATTAGTTCAATAAGACGCACATGTTTCGGTATATCTTTCAAATAGTTTGGTGGCCTCTTAAGTAAGCTACCCTTAATCCTCAAAAAAGTATGTGTAGAGCCTTACACTAGATAGCAAGTCTTAGCGTGGTCGGTGTAGTGGTTTCTCTTGAATCTAGAGTTCAGGCTTAGTATCACATCTAAACAGACAGATGACCTTGCGAAAACCACTTTCTTGGGTCATGGTCATCGAACGTCAACATCCGTCAAAATAGCTAAATCTATTTATATCCTATTTTTGACTTCCACTCTCATAGAGTTCACAAGAGAGTAAAAAAGTTTTGATGTTATTATTATTATTATTATTATTATTATTATTATTATTATTATTATTATTATTATTATTATTACTATTAGCATCGCGTCTTACTACCCGTTCGGTTTACACGCACTCACGCTAATGCGTAATAGTAGGAAGATTGTGAGATGAAATGGAGGACCTACAGTTTAACGTGGGATCCGAACCATGGTGGAGGCCTGGCATTCCTCACATTCACAAGTTGTGATTAATACACGTCTTGTCAGAGGTGTCAGATTAATCAGATTAATCCTTGCTGGGACCGAGGATTGAACCCCGGACTCCCAGTACAGAAGTCTGACACCCTAGCCCTAGACCGCCAGGTCGCCTTTTTGGTATTATACTAGGATACATTTTAATTAAAAGACTATAAAGCAAAACAAGTAGCATGAATATTGAGTGTCACTTTACATTGACGTCATCAAAACTCTACAATAATTATAACAGTTTGCTTGACATAAAGCTAAACTGTTCTTATTGTATGAACATTATGTGTAGACATAATATTAGTAATCAACATTAGTTATTGTGTCTGCTTGATTCCAGAGTCTAGATACCTACATAAAATACAGACATAGAATAGATAAATATATTAGAGTGAGACCATGATTTAAAATATACCTTGTTCGGTTCAAATGATTAGTCTAATGATATACATTTTATCAAGGCTATAGCCAGGTCAAACTTTCAGAAGGGGGGAGGGGTATGGAGTCGGTGTGCTTCTTAAATAAAGTTATAATCGAGGAGGGGGATTTTTGAGGGGGGTGCTTTGTGGTTTGAAAATAATCTCCCCCCTGGAATAATCCCACCCCTTCTTTATCATTTCATTCACCCTTTTATTTTTTAACATACTCCCATGCTTCTTATGGCATCAAATTAGAATATTTTTTAAAATATAAGGAGAAAACCATTCTAAATATCTTTTAATCAACAATTTTTTTTGGCGTAACATCACTTCTTATAGATTATAGAAAATAATAATTTTCAAATATATTCCAAATGAGGATAATTCCAATAGCTTGAAGGCATCCAATTGTCAAACATTTTCAGGGGGAATGGCCCAAATGACAGAGAGAGGGTACCTCTAGCCCGGGTAAGATTTGGGACTGTTTCAAGCCCTAGGTAGTCCGCCCCTCTGACCAACCTGGCCAGATTCAGTTAGGAATTAACTTTATTGACAGTTACAAGAGTTACTCAAAACAATTTACCTAAAGATATACTTCAAGGGGTGTTATCTGCAGCAGTCACATTAATTGATAGATATTATCAATACCTCTAGAATAACAGTAATAATAATATTATAGTAAAATGCTATCAGCTATGACTGCAAACAAATATATTTGTATTTTCTAGAATCTTTTCCTATTAAAAACGAACTTATACTAGATTAGTTTGTTCGTCTACTGGAATTCATAGCGTAAACTTAGAAAACAAAACTTAGCATTTGGGATAAATACACCAGTTTAACCTACACAATATCTCGCTAGTTAACCAGTACCCGCTTCGATGGTCACATGGTCTAAGGCGTCATTATGGCAATAGCCTAGCCTGCCAATGACGTGAGATCAAAGTTCGAGTCTTGGTTGGGTGTACTGAGGGTGGTTTTCCTTAAATGTTCTTCTACACAATTGTGGGCACATTTCCTCTACAGTTAACCTTCCTAAGTCCTAACCCATTATTGTAATTAGTACATAAGCGTGTAATCCGAGTGGGTAGTAAGACGCGGTGATAAAAAAACACTCGCCTTCACTACACACTAAATGAGCAAAACAATCGCCTTCACTACACATTAAATGAGTAAAACACTCGCCCTTACTACACACTAAATGAGTAAAACACTCGCCCTCACTACACACTAAATGAGTAAAACACTCGCCCTTACTACACACCAAATGAGTAAAACTAAGATAGTTCACATAGCACGGTCTTTATAACACGCTCTACTTTAAGGTGGGCTGTTATTATATATTATTTAACACCCCATCTTAATATCTGTTCAGGGTGTACGCACGCGTTATGTACTATCTACTCTAGTGAGTTCGGAATTAAGGTGTAATTTAGAGGAAGTTTCCCGTATTCGCTTGGAGGAAAACTGGAAAATCATTTTGAAAAATAGGTCTATACATCCAACTGAGATTCGAGCCCCGAGCTTCCTGTCATCGACATTCTAGTCTATTGCGAAAGCTACACCTCAGAACATAAAGCCACCAAAGCAGGTAAGTAGGTTATTCTCAAACTGGTGCTGTTTAAATTTTGGCAAACTCCAAGCAATTGGGGGGCTAGCTGGAACCCCCCCCCCCC
>CABFWO010007023.1:0-28791 GCA_902155825.1 Timema genevievae
ATACTGCTCCTCCTGTTGCATGTTCCCCAGATCTTGTCCTCAACACTCCCCGCGTTGTTCCCCCCGATACTCCCGCAGCTACGGACCCTATCCAGCTGCTCCCGACTGCTACTCTTGCTGGAGGAGGCGAACAAGAGATCGCCAGCCGATCTGCGTTTCGCCGCCAAAGCTAGAGCAGAGGATGATGTTGACCCGTCCCCACAAGATAGAAGAGACAGTTTAGTTCTGGAGTCTGACGTCATCAGAGCGGATTCAAAACTCCCTCGCCAGCTGAAACGTTCATAGTCACTCGCCTCTCTTTCCTCGGCGATGTCGGACACTCCGCTGCTCGAGGACTCTTTGTGCTGAGGATGGTAGTGGCTGTAGTTCCGGGATTCCTTCTCTAAGAGGAGGTCGTGTGACTTGCTGCGAGCGAGCAGAGGGTTGTACGTCGAGGACCCCACGAGATCATGCCCTAGTTCATTGCCGCTCCTTGCGTTGCTGTCGGACTCTGTATCGGTGTGGCTGTCGTCCTCCTCCTCTGTTGTGGTTGACGTCACCGACATCTTGTGCTGGAGACGCCGGTGATGGTGATAGCGGACCTTAGGACTAGAAGTGGTCATTTCTCCAGCACCTTCTCCACCGGATACTTCGTGCATGAGGGCAACTAGCCGACTACCGATATGGTGCATTACCTTGTCTATCAGAGGGGGGGAACTGTGGGGGCTAGAGTTTGTGTCCGAGCTCGCACTTTGCTCTCCCGAGCCCATCTTATTGAAAGAAGCTACTAGCTTCTGGTACACAAAAGCTGTGTCCCTGCGTATTCCAGAGGGTTCATTATCGACGCTCTTGTCGGAAACTTTACCGTTTTTATCTTCCTCGTTGTCCTCTTCGACACTCGTATCAAACTTATTTATTATCTGCTGACAGCTTGCCGATATCTCTTCTTGTAGTTCGGATCTGTTCATGGCATGTTGGTAGTAAGCGGCTGCCCCCTCGAGGTCAGAGCTTGTGTAGTCAGAGGAGTCGTAAGAGTCGCTCCAGGTGTCCTCACTACTAAGGTACTCGACAATTTCTTTCACCTGGTCGTCTCGAATACCTGGTACAGTCTTCATCAACCTCGTCAGCTCGTTCTCGAAGTAGACGAGCTGCGGAGGTTTCATCCCCCGAGGTCTGAGACTAGGACTAGTCTGTGGAGTCTTCTGGGGACCGTTCGTGTTGTTGGCGGCTATGACCATCGTCTTAAAGAAAGCGCGCATTTTGGACATCATGAGGTTGGTTTCTTCATCCGAACTCCAGTTGTTGAAACTGTCCTTACGCGTCAGCGCAGTTGTGGGAGGGACTGACGTGGAGCTCATAGACAAAGTGCAAGATTGAGATTTGTCATCATCGGAAATAGACGGCTTACGGTTGTTTTTATTGGACTGTGTGGCTTTACTTTCAGATTTGGCGTGGTCCGTGACTGGCCTTTCTCCAGAGGGGGGATCGTGGTCATAACCGCTTCCAGAACCATCGGAGCCAGTCTTGGTCTTTTGAGCAACTTCTGCAGAGTTACTGCAACTACTTGAATCACTTTGGCTTCGTTGTTCTCTGAGCAAATCAAGCTGCCGATGAACCCACTGTCTCT
The DNA here is from genome assembly GCA_902155825.1 of Timema genevievae. Classification (NCBI taxonomy): domain Eukaryota; kingdom Metazoa; phylum Arthropoda; class Insecta; order Phasmatodea; family Timematidae; genus Timema; species Timema genevievae. Next base: position 1,607 of record CABFWO010007023.1, read on the forward strand.
GCTCTGTTGTTTGTTTCTAGTTGCAGAGAGGTCAGCCGGAAGCAGGAACTCCGGTTGAGGGGTTTTGGATCCATCTTCATCGGAAGACATGTCTTCTTCACCTCCTGCTTGCGGTACATCTTCAACGTTAGAGGACGTTAATGTTTTCTCTAAGAATTCCGTGGGAGTAGGCCTCCTTTCAAGATCCGAAATGGCGGGAGAACTACTTCCGGCTACAGAACGTTTCTTTTTCTTTCTCTTCACAGTATCGAACTGTCCATCGGGTTTTTCAAACGTCATGGATCCTCCGAGTTCATCGTGTGTATCAGTCTCCGTGGAGGATCCTTCAGACTCTACCAGCGTGTCTGTTGTTTGCTGTTCGGATCCCGAGTGTTCACTCGCTACCAAGTTGTCGAGAGAGGACGAGTGTTGGCGGCCGGTGCCTCGCGCGCGAACCAACCATCTTCCGTCTCTGTTCCGGACTGGGCCGACCCTCACTGTCACTCCCGACGCTGCCACTCCCGTCAGAGTCACGGTAATTATCCCCGGCAAAACCCATAAACTCTTTTAAAAAGTACTTTTCTAGCCGCGAAGACGCCATTTCCGCCGGGTCTCTCTTGTCCTCTCCGTTTTCCGTGACGTCATCGCCTCTCAAGGACTCCAAACTTTCACTGTAGATAGAACTGCAAGAGTCTGAGAAAGAGTTTAAGTTCCTCGAGCCGGGAGACCCCGAGCTACCCCCACCAAGTTCGTAGAAGAAATATTTTTCTAGTTCTGAAGCGGATGTCGGTCTTGGTTTCTTTCTTTTGGCGGGCCCGTCGTCACTTTCCTCGCAGCTCTCCTCAACAATCGTGTGCAGTGTGAAGTCGAGAGCCGCCCTGTGATAGCCACGAAGCTCTGCCTCGCGATCCCCATAAGACGTGGAGGAGCACGCCTCATCCCCAGAAGATGAATCTTCCGTCGGCGTCGTTGTCGCAAAGTCTTCGTCCTCGTGGTTTCTGTCATCCATCTCCTCCACCCAAGAGTCATCGTCGGCGAGTCCTTCTTCTAAACACACGACGGCAGACAGAGTGTCTCCACCGGTCACCACTTTCACTAGATCCTCACTTTCACCCTCCCCGCTCTCTTGAGCGGGGAGAGGGGGCGAATATTCTTTCATAAAGTGTTTGTTTTTTGTTACGAGGGGACGTTTCATCGACGGCGTCGAACCCGCGGTCTCCAGAGTAAGAGTGAAGTATCCGGCGAGACCGGACACCTTCTCGTGAATAGCGTCGTCATCCTCCTCCCAGTTGGTGTGGCTCACGATGACGTCACCGTTGCGTTCCTCTGGGACCACAGTCGTCGTCTCGCTCGTAACGACACTCACCACGGAAGGAGACGTCTCCTGACTCTTGAGGAAGCTGTTGTTGTCCTGCGTTATCATGACGAGACTCGTGTATCGGCTCAAGTGAGAGCCCACGGCGGCGGCTCCTGCCTCCGGACAGACGTCACCACGACGCTGCTTCACTGTTAGCGGCTCACTCGCGACTGATAGCACACCTTGACAGCCCACCTCTCTCTCACCTGTTGTCTCACGGCCGACACTAGCGCTCTCGGCGGCGACAGTAACGGTGTCTCCGCCAGACCGGAAACTTTCTACTGGACTTGGCCCCTTCTTGTCCTCTAGTGTATTTGTCTGTACCTCCAGTGATTGTGAATGGTCACGTGAACCAGACTTGCTATCGACTGAACTACAGTCCAAAGCTACATCTTCATTGTTACAAGAAATGTTCCCCTCAAACTTAACACCTGTTTCCTCCGACTCAACCACTTGTGGACAGCTAATTTCTTCAGTGGTCAGAGTATGTTCTATGTCTCTGTCATCTTCAATGTCACTAGACTCTTTGAAACTCCCTTTTAGTTTATAGTCATTAAACGATTCTGTACCCGAGAGCTCGTCCCACGTGATGCTCGTCTCACAATCGGTTGGACCACTCTTGCTCTCAGAACTTACAAGTTCAATGGACGGTGCCGCATGGTCACTGCCAGGAAGCTCATTTTGGATTGTTTTAGATGATTTGCCTCTCTCACTTTCCTTGCAAATATATCGAATGGAACTATTTGAAAGTGTTTCAACAGTTTGGTCACTACTAATTTCTAAATTATGTTCCTTGGATTTTTGTGAAACGGGTGTTTTGTCGGAAAAAGTATTTTTTTCAATTTTTGGGATATTTAAATCATCAGTATTTACAGATATGTTTGGAGCTGGAAAGAAAACATTACAAAATTCGATTTCTGAAAATATGAAGTTATTAACAGTATTAATTATAAAATCTAAATGTTTTTCATCACTTGTTTTATTTTCTGTTAAAGTGTCATCAACTAAAGTTGTTACGTGTTCTTCTGGGATAGAATCACTATCGACATCTGCAGATGGAGAACCAGAAGTGATAGCAGCTGATTGGTCACCTGAAGTATTTTTGGTGATAGCAACAGAGGATTCCTCATCAATTAAATCTGCAGGTGAGAACCCGGAAGTGATAGCAGCTGATTGGTCACCTAAAGTATTTTTGGTGATAGCCAGAGGGGATTCCTCATCAATTACATCTGCAGGTGAAGACCCGGAAGTGATAGCAGCTGATTGGTCACCTAAAGTATTTTTGGTGATAGCAACAGGGGAATTCCTCATCAATTACATCTGCAGGTGAAGACCCGGAAGTGATAGCAGCTGATTGGTCACATGAAGCTTTGGTGATAGCAACAGGGGATTCCTCATCAATTACATCTGCAGGTGAAGACCCGGAAGTGATAGCAGCTGATTGGTCACCTGAAGCTTTGGTGATAGCAACAGGGGATTCCTCATCAATTAAGTCTGCAGATGGAGACCAGGAAGTGATAGCAGCTGATTGGTCACCTAAAGTATCTTTGGTGATAGCAACAGAGGATTCCTCATCAATTAAATCTGCAGGTGGAGAGCCAGAAGTGATAGCAGCTGATTGGTCAACTAAAGTATTTTTGGTGATAGCAACAAAGGATTCCTCATCAATTAAATCTGCAGGTGAAAACCCGGAAGTGATAGCAGCTGATTGGTCACCTAAAGTATCTTTGGTGATAGCAACAGAGGATTCCTCATCAATTACATCTGCAGGTGAAGAGCCAGAAGTGATAGCAGCTGATTGGTCACCTAAAGTATCTTTAGTGATAACTACGGGGGACTCATCATAAATTGTATCTGGAGGCTTTTCCGATTTTTCAAATTGGTGTATGAAAGATTGGTTTAAGATATCTGCAGGTTTTGAACTGACCGAATCTGTCAAATCATTTAATTTATTTGCCAATTGTGTAGAATCTGTAGAGTAAGAGTCCAAACTGAGTTCTACACATTTATCTGGTTTTATTTTAGATAAAATATCTACAGGTACAGAATCTTCAATGTCCTCTAATTGTTTGAATTTAACAAAATTGTCTGCAGTATTTGAAACTAAGCTAGATTCTACCCCCTCTACTATTTTCAAAATACTACACAGCTCTACAAGTGCTCCAGGAGTTTCATTTGTGATCTCTTCGTTTTCATCGTTTTCTACAGGAGTATTCTCAAGATGAAGCGCTGGAGATTTCGTTTGATCTGTGTTATCTGTAGATTTTATCTTTTTAGTAAAATCCTCAGCTTTAGATAAATTTAATTTATTCAAACTATCCACTGAAGTTAGAATATTAATTGAGTTACCTGTTGGTGCTGGTGGAGTTGGTGACGAGTCACCAGAATCGCGAAATGAGTCTGGGTTCGTTCTCGAACACGGACCAACACAAATATCTTGTAAACTCAGACAATTTTCCCCAATCTCGGATTTTATCACTTCACGATCACCACTGCCTTCATGAAATGTTGAAAGATCACTTTTAATGGATGTATTAATGACAACTGCACTTCTAGCCAGAATATTATCAACTTCACTTGCACTTGCCGCAATTCCGGATGTTTCCTTCTCTGTGACATTGCTTGACGGGTCCTGGTTCGATTCCGCCTCACCGAGCGAGGTCGCGGTGTCAGGAGGCGGAGACGACCACCCGTCTACTGGCGGCGGGGTTAAGTTCTCAGAGTTGCCGCTAGGTGGCAGCACTAGACGGGGACCTGCGTGTTCGCTCGAGAGATGCCCCTGTAACCTAGCAACCAGATCGCTCTCCTCCGGGGTAATTGATCGCTCGTCTGGTCCAGCGGAGACGCTACTAGCTTTAGCAACAAACTCACACTTCATTTTATCCACCTCATTTTGCAAATCAGAAACAAGTTTTGAAATCACTTCATTATGATGAACAAAACATTTGTCCTCGGGTTCCTCGTCAATATTTACTGAATTAATCAACTCTCCCGCTGCTGTAGGAAGACAAATGTTATTCAGAGAGTTTGTACTTCTTTCCTGTGTATCTTTCTTACCTTCGCTGCGGGACACGCCATTATTTGTTTTTAGCACTTGTACAGTCTCGTCACTACGCCAAGGGACCTGGCTTACAAAACAGTGTTCTTCTGGGATGTCCCGGACGTGTTTTAAAACAATAATCCCCGTGTCGGATGTTGATATTTCCTTTGGGACCTCAGAGTGATGTGAACTCATGTCCTCTTCATCGGATAGAGCCATGATGTGCTTCAACTGGACAACCACCCCCCCATCATTGCTCTCGTCACAGCTTCTATCGACACTTTCAGACATTATGACGGTACATTCCTCATTAGTTTTATTTCCCCCGGTGTCGCTATCATCATTTTCTTCTTCCGAAGTGGATTGAGCACTGTTGATGACAAACACACGGGAGAAATGTCCCTCCTCGTTATCCGTGGTGTGACCAGACGTGGAGTCGTCGCCCGAGACATCACTGGACGCGTCATCGCCCGACTCCGACATGTCGCCGCCCGCCAGGTAATATTTCCTCTTCACAGGTGTCTTGACACAAGTCTCGTCGGCACTCGAACCACTGTCTGAGGAACAATACGAGGACATTCTTTCTCGAGGTAAAAACTTAGAGTCGTCATTGCTATGCAAACATTTCCGTAAGCGTTTTTTCTTTGTTTTTAATACGTTTTTGTCGGTTGTGTACCCTTTCCTTCTGTTCGAGTGGTCGTTGTGTGTGTCGCTGCCTGTCGCCGATGTTGACAACTGATCCCGCGACATCGGTTCTGGAGTTATGATGAATCTGTGCCGCTCAGTAAGACTGTCGCTGTACGATTCAAAGGGAATAGGTTTGAAATTCACAAGAACGATCCCGCTATTGTGTTCATCGTCCGACTTCTCACTGACCGCGTCACTTGGTTCGGTTTTCATTTTACTTTCGGGGATATCTTCACAATAAGTCACTTTAGTTAAATACGAGGCGCAGATTTCACTTTGAGATGTATTCAGTTCAGGTTCTGTAGGTAATGTTTTACCTGCAGACATTTCTTCTATCTCGGGCTCTGTTTGCTCGAGAACTGAACTATTTGTTTTGATCTTGTTATCACCGACATCCTTATCGCACTCGTGCGCAACAGCGCTATCATCACTGCGATCTTTATCGGCAGAGAGCAACACTTTAGGTTCAAACAAATTACAAGAAACTTCGCTCTCTTTTAACTCAACAAAGGGAGAATTTATCATTATATCAAACTTAACACTATTTTTTATAGTTTCTCCTTCTTGTAAATTTGAGGAAGTTGTCTTGAGAGTGTGCACGTGGACTCCATCTCCCGCTCGGTGTTCACTCTGTGGTCCGAGAGACTGCACTCCATCACTCAGCTCACGGTCTGAATCCGGCACTCTTCCGACTGGAACTTTCTCCGCCTCACCTCGCAAGGTGGCACTGTTATCTGTTATCATGGGAGAGATAAGAACACCGCTGTTATCAACGGGCCAGGCGCACCATGGACCTGCTAACCCGTGTGACGGTCTCTGGAAACTGTGGATGCGGATCCTCACACTCCCGGCGTTGGTCGGCTCGTCACCGCCCCCCGAACTTCCGACATAGACGATGTCCGCGACGCTTACGGTGTCTCCCGTTGACACTTGCGTTGTGGTGGCGTGTTGCCCTCCCACCGACCAGAGCGACGCTGGTATGAGCACTGGGATGGGTACAGGTACCGGTATGGGCACTGGAACCGGAACTCCGTATACTCCTGGAGGGAAGAGCGCGCTAGGACCCCCGCAGGTCTCACATGACGGCGACTGGACTCTTTCCGCTGTCGTGGCACTATGACTGGTTCTCTGCTCGGTCACAATCCCACCTGGCGGACATTTCTCCGCCTTCCCCTCCATTTCCCCTCCTACTCTCACCTTCCATTGTTGCGGAGGGGGGCAGCCATAGTAGTAGTGATCCGAGGACGTGATTTCTTCCACGCTCCTTTCCCCGCTTGACCGCGCCGAGTCGCCCCTCGACAGCTGAAACAAAGGACGGCGATACCTGCTTGGAGAGACCGGGGCTTCTATATAGCTCCCCCCCAACATGGCGGGGTCACCGGACATATTCATGGGGCTTCTCCGTCTGTGCAGGAAGCTGCTCCCCGACTCCGACGACAAGGGAGAATCCAGGAACAGCGGGGAGGACGATAGTTCCGAGCGGACACCGCGAGCAGGGGGTGTCCTCTTTTCCTCGGTCTCTAGCATAGGGTCCACATCTCCTCTGGACGGACGGCTGTAGATCAATCTCCTAGATGACAGCTGAGGGGAGTCGAACCCGAAACTATGTTGTTGTTGGTCGTCCGACGCATCTGCCCCTAGAGGGCTGACTTTATTGTTACTCCAGCTCCAATCTTTGAGGACAGGGCGTACCATGGAGGAGGACTCGAAATAGTCCCAGTCGCAGTCGTCAAGAGTGAAACCGGGAACGCCAGTGACGGAGGACGTCGTGGAGGAACTGTCAGCATCGTCCGAGTACGAACCTTCCTCCTCCTTGGAGGAGGAGTCCGAGCTGATGAAGACGAGCTTGTAGTCGTCGCCCTCTGGCTGCAGGATGCGCCCCGCCTCCAGGAGGTGGTAGTTGCTTGTGTAGTAGCTGTCGGGCTCCTCCATGCGGCGGCTAACTTCCGTCACTCGCAAACTCTCGGTCACACGCGTCGTACGACGGCTCCGGGGCGTCACACCTTCCCATGAAACATACAGTAGTCTGTAGAGACCTTGACACATTGTACAGCCACCACCTTCCCGTGTAATATATAGTAGTCTGTAGAGACCTTGACACATTGTACAGCCACCACCTTCCCGTGTAATATACAGTAGTCTGTATAGACCTTGACCAATTGTACAGCCTCCACCTTCCCGTGTAATATATAGTAGTCTGTAGAGACCTTGACACATTGTACAGCCACCACCTTCCCGTGTAATATAGTAGTCTGTAGAGACCTTGACAAATTGTACAGCCACCACCTTCCCGTGTAATATACAGTGGTCTGTAGAGACCTTGACAAATTGTACAGCCACCACCTTCCCGTGTAATATACAGTAGTCTGTATAGACCTTGACCAATTGTACAGCCTCCACCTTCACATGAAACATACAGTAGTCTGTAAATACCTTGACACATTGTACAGCCTCCACCTTCCCGTGTAATACACAGTGATCTGTAGAGACCTTAAAATATTGTACAGCCACCACCTTCCCGTGTAATATACAGTAGTCTGTAGGGACCTTGACATATTGTCCAAGTGGCATTGTGAATGTTAATAAACTATACTCGTTCCAAGGGCCACAAAATAAAACAATATAGCTGTACCTAACCCGCAATGAACAACGTTAACAGGTTCTGTCTGTGCCTTCGAACGCTTATCAACCATCAGTGTCCAGATAATCTGAATCCTGCATAGACAACCCTAGCGACATGACTGCATGGCAGGTTGCTCGGCCTCTACCGGTTTCCACCAACGATGTGTATACAACGTGTATCTAAAACATTGCATCAAACTTTGGCAGGATACTCCTTGTATGAAATTAGAATAATTCACATCAGCAACCTAGGGTCCATCTTGAATAATAAGGGCGATATACACCCCTAAAGATAGAGCTAAAAACGACTGTTGTGTGAAATATTATTAAAACTACTTAAGGTATTGCAACGAATATTTGTATACTACTTATTGAAACCTTGATCTTTAATAAATTAAATGTGCTGTTAGCGTTACCCACCCACATCACGTAAAAAAGACGGGGTTGTAACACTTTTTTCTGCAATAAAATATGTCAGAGTTAGTATTACCGATTAAGACTTAAGATTACAAAACATGGAGTAAAAATTAACAAAAAAAGGTGTCTTGAAGAAACTGTCTATCTTTCCCCGTTTCCGAGTTAATCATGCATGTGTGATTTCAAAGACAAGTGTTAATTCCTGCCAGGTAGGGAGCCAGTATAGCTGTGTTGCTAGCTGTGCTAGATACATTTGTCTCTGAGCTCAAACTTGTGTGATTATCTCGGAAACGGGGAAAGATAGACAGTTTCTCCAAGACACCTTGGTTGTTAATTTTTACTCCATGTTTTGTAATCTTAAGTCAAAATTGGTAATACTAAATCTGACATATTTTATTGCAGAAAAAAGTCTTACAGCCCCCCCTTTATTACATAATGGGGGTGGGTAACGGTAACAGCACATTTAGTTTATTAACGATCAAGGTTTCAATAAGTAGTATACAAATATTCGTTGCAATACCCTAAGCAGTTTTCATAATATTTCACACAACAGTCGTTTTTAGCTCTATCTTTAGGGGTGTACCTATTCCGACCGCCCTTATTATTCAAGATGGACCTTAGGTTTCTGATATTAATTATGCTATTTTCACCCAAGGAATAGCTTGCCAAAGTTTGATGCAATGTTTTAGATACACGTTGTATATACAGTACTACTGAAGATATCGTAGGTTAGGTATTGAGAGGTCTAGATAGTTTAGCATGCAGTGTACTTGTGTATGTATTCAACAGAGACCATTATAAACTAAAACTGACCCACATACAGCTAATATTCCTTGCAGTAGTGTCAACAAATCAAACGTATTGCAATCTGTCATTACAATCTAACTAAACTGTATTCAGTTCAAGTTCATAAAGTTAACAAGCCTGCATAACGTATATCACCAATACAATACAACACCTATACGTCACAGTCAGACTACAAGTCATAATTAGTCTACATGTCATATTCAGACTACATGTCAGTTAGGATAAACAAGGCATGCCACCAACCACTAATTTAATCGTTTGTGCCAGCGATATACTCCTTTTTGGTCAAGTAAAATAATCGTAGGTTTCAACTTGAGTAATCAATTTGTCTCAGGGTGACCTGACGGTCTAGGGGTAAGGTGTCAAACTTCTGGGCTGGGGGTCCGGGGTTCAATCCTCGGTCCCGGTACAGATTTATCTGCTTGCCAAACCCTCCCTTCACCTCTGACAAGACGTGTATTAATCACAACTTGTGAATGTGTGGAGTGCCAGTCCTCCACCGTGGTTCGGATCCCATGTTAAACTGTGGGTCCTCCATTTCATCTCACAATCACCCTACCATTACACATTAGCGTAAGTGCGTACAACCCGAACGGGTATTAAGACGCGGCGCTAATAATAATAATAATAATAATAATAATAATAATAATAATAATTTGTCTCATATCACCAGTATGTATACTCAAACAATAAATTATTTATAACTTGATTCACAAACAAACTATAATTTATAAACCAAAATGTAACATACACTGGAGCCAAAACATTAGTGGCTAGTATTAAATAGTGTGCACTAATATAATATTTTCTCCATGAAATGTTAGTAACAAACTCCAGTACCTATATAAGTCTTCTCCAGTTAAGAGAACTCTTCGACAAGTTTATATGACACTTACTCGTCTATTTAATTGACAGTCACCATTCCATGGAGTGAGTACAGGACTGTGAACTGACAGTCACCATTCCATGGAGTGAGTACAGGACTCTGAACTGACAGTCACCATTCCATGGAGTGAGTACAGGACTCTGAAACTGAGTCACCATTCCATGGAGTGAGTACAGGACTCTGAACTGACAGTCACCATTCCATACCAAATACCAACCATAGATTTTGCCCCTTTTTACCCTGACATCCCTTTTATTATGAAAAGGATTGCGTTCTCAGTTCGTTCTCAATGACTATTAATAAAGTCGAACCTTCCCAAGCCAGTTTTCAGCAATAGCTTGTTATATGTGACTTTCTCCAGGATGCGGAGTTCAACAGACGAGAGGGATAAAGTCGTTGAAGGATCAACTCAGGGGACATTGAGACCGACAACACTACAGTAGTCACAGCAACAAAAAGTATATAAAGACATTTTATACTTTACTTATCATAATTAAAATTAATTTAGTTAATTCGCACTGTAACCACTGTAGACACAATAATTGAACCATGATATGCATCAACAGACTAAGCGCCAATATGTAAACAAAATTGAGCTAGGCCCACCATCTGTTAGCTAAAATATCAATCTATTTGAGAACAAATTATTATTTCTGTATGTGCAATGTGCTGGCCTCTATAGACGTTTAGACTAGCCACCATTGTTCTAAAAGCAGGTTTTAGATATGTAATAGTCTAAATAACCCTTTGTTCAATGTATATTTTAGTTTTTTAACAATAGACCAAGCGCCACAGTTCCTACACTTGGTCTATTGATGCAAATTCAGTAAGGTAAACTATTATTTGCTGGTCCGTGTGGAGAATTGGAGTGATATTATTAGATGAATAATATTACTTTATGAAAGTCCAAAATAATATAAAATTGGGTAATATTGAGTTAAAATGTTAAACAGTTCAAAGAGGATGAGTGATATGATCAAGGCTGCTGAAATTAAAATACTTTGAGAAAACATTGTGCAGCCAGGGAGTGGAACAAATTTTGAGGTTAGAATTTACGCATTTTTATGTCGAAGATGAGTGATGATGATGATGCGTGTAATGAGTGGTTCTAAAATAAATCAGTCACACAAAATGTCTTCAAGAACAATTATCTGACTGAACTTTTATACATTAAGGTTGTTCAATAAGAAGTAAGATGGAATAGAAAATGGCCATAGTAATACTTTGTGTTACGAATCTGTCAAACAAAATATATCTAGCTACTGTTTGTTTTAGCTGATTTTATTGTATTTCAATTTTAAATAAACATCAACGATTATATTAAAATATATTGAACATTGTTTTTGAAGGTGGTGAATACTGATGTTACAAGTGAATTGAACCAACTCATTATTCTTAAGCCTGTCTCCCTTGATGTTGAGATCCATGGTGAAAATGGTGATGTGTCCCAATTGAGATTTACAACCATGGCCATCAACTTGAATGTCCTGTTGAAGAAAATTACTTTTTGATGACCCCAACATTGATGGAAATGAGCAAGCAGAACATGTCCATATTACTAAGGAACCTAATATAGATGATGACCCTAAAAGTACGATTGGTGCCATCACTAAAAGCAAACTTTAACCACAACTATGTGACAGAAATATACTTGTATAACAAGCTAGCCCAACCTAACAAATCCTAACCTTTCATATATCTGCAAATTGAAGGTTTGGTTTTGTTAGGTTGGGTATATTGACAACAGCCTGTATTATTATTATTATTATTATTATTATTATTATTATTATTATTATTATTATTAGCATCGCGTCTTACTACCCGTTCTGTTTGTACGCACGTACGCTAATGTGTAATGGTAGGGCGATTGCGAGATGAAATGGAGGACCTACAGTTAAAAGTGGAATCCGAACCACGGCCTGGAATTCCACACATTCACAAGTTGTGATTAATACACAACTTATCAGAGGTGAAGGAAGGGTTTGGCAGTCAGATAAATCCGTGCTGGGACCGAGGATTGAACCCCGGACCTCTAGCACAGAAGTCCGACACCTTACCCCTAGACCACCAGGTCACCCAGCCTGTAATAGACAGGCTTACAAACTAGTCTATCAATAAGCGCATAAGTCTTGCCATTTATTACAAACAATAAAGCGACATTGTTTTCTCAGAGCAAACTATTGGTAAGTGCTTGTAGGGGTCAATTTATGAGCAACACAACTAGAGATGGCGCTTTGTGGTGGAGGAGTTAAATGGTAGAGGTGACACTTAGAGCCTATAACACTTCAAAATATAGGGTCTTAAGTGGCGATTGGGCTATAAGATGGGGTGGGGGAAACAGGATGGGGAGGGGTAGATAGGAAGAACGGAGGATAGGGGTGTGGGGGGGGGGGGAGAAAAATGTCGAACCAANACAAATGTCGAACCAACTTTAAAATTATTTGAATTCACTTATAGATGACCAAAAATGGAAGTATGATTTATAAACATAACGGGTCTACAGAGGCTCGCATTCATTTGTTTCTTTATTACTTTTTTTTTAGCACCGCGTCTTACTACCCGTTCGAATTATATGCTTATGTACTAATTATGCTAGTGTGTTAGTTTAATGAGTCAGGTTGAATTTAGGGGAAATGCACCCACATTGGCGTGGAGTGAGAGTGGAAAATCATTTTGGAAAACCGCCCTCAGTGCACTCGACCGGAATCAAACTCCGATCTCCCTGTCTATTGCTAGAGTAGCACGTTAGACCATGCGGCCACCGAAGCAGGTGTTTCTTTACTAATACTAAGACTAATACTATCACTACGACTAATTATTACTGTTATTATTATTCATTTAATCAGTTGAAATTATTTTACAGAAATAATAATTGAAAATGTTCCCCCTGTGTTTAGAAAGTACACGTTTAGACTCCCATGATGCTCGAGTGTTTTGTGAGAGTGTCAGGACAATAATAGACGCGGCAGCAGATGACTCACTGCAACTTGACACGTTCTTTACAGTGGTGTAACATTCTATTCTACATTCATGTCAAGTTGACCTCGCTGGTCTTGGGGTAAAGTGCTCGTCTCAGCACCCGATGGTGGTGGGTTCAAACCCATCTGGGGTCGATGGATTAACTTGCTTCAGAGGAGCTCCGTCGGTCCCATGTCGATTGTGATATGTAAAGAAACCTGGAAAATATGTGAAAATACTTTTGCCGGCCAAATTGGCAGGACCTTTCACTCTCGCTCATAGAAATTCTCGTGTGCTGATATAATTAGTCGGTTCAGAAAGTGCACGTTAAATGCCTCAAATAAATAAAAGTAAATAAAGCTGTCGAATGTGTCATTATTCATTTATTTTAATATTTTCTCAAATAAAGTGTTTAGTGAATTTTTGAACAGTTCTAATGCCTCTTAGTCTGAGCCAAAGAATTTAGTATTTGTATAGAACATCGTTTCCCAATTTAATTTAGTCACGGAGCCCTTTTATGTTTCGTACAACATAACGGAACCCCATATGTTTAGCGTTGCACATACAAAAACAAGTGCCACAGGCGAGACATTTTCTTGGTCAAAACCTTTAAACTGAGAACTACATTTTCCTTCTTTCATGTCACATAAATGGATGGATGTACCTGTCAGGGAAATAAATGATTAGGTTTTACTCTTAGTAAAATACTATGGTATCATATTCTTTGCTTATTAGCGTTAGTATTTAATAAATACTAAATCGTTGATATACATTTTGATAAGCAGTGGCTTTTTAATTTAAACTAAGAAATTTGTACTTAGTGAGTATTATAATAAATATGTTTACGCACTTAAAATAGTAATATAAAGAACTAGAGATAATATGAATGGATAAAAAACATACATCAAACAAGTCTTTTGACTTTGGTAAATAATAAATACCTCCCTGAATTGATTGTAATTGAAAGACGGGTCCAGAGAAGTGTGTGTTAACCGTGTTACAAATATTTGACAGAATTGTAACACTCTGCCTGGGTTGCTAGCGTAAGGAACCTCCTGACGGCTGCATTCCGGAACATTCTTATTGATGGTTGTTTACACAGGAGATATTTGTGAACGTTTAGTGTAGCCTTCCCACGGTGTGAAGATGAGAAATGTTGACCACACTTGGATTCGAACTAGATTCTCTGGTGTAGCTAGAATGCACCTTGAGTTCAACAAAGTAACGATCCCGACCACGAACAAGGCTCAGGTTGTAATTAATGGGCTAATTTAACTGTTCGTTTAGAAAGTTATTTATTAATTAGTTTGGTTGACGAAAGTGTTAATGATAACTTAATGGAAGGGCCCAGAATAAGGGTAATTTAGAGTAAATGCACCCACATTAGCGTAGAGTATGGAAAAACTACAGTGAAAATCAAAGTTACCAAACACCCGGCCGAATTTTGAACCCAACTAATTCATCATCAGCGGCTCTATACATTGCAAATCTAACACCTTAGACCACTCGGCCACCGCACTAGGTCCTGACCTTGAAATCAATAGTTGTGATGGGGGTTGAGGATATGCCACGCTCGGAGATAAGAAAGTTTCAAACGTTATTAGATATTCTTTAATGTATTCATGAGATAAGTCAGAAAGACCAACATCTCAATGAGTGCCATCCAGTCAGGAAGTGTCGGAGAGCCGTAAACAACTTCAAGAAATGTTGTTTTTCTAAAAGTTGGTGCAAGTGTTCATTTCTCTCCGGGCTCACAGAAACCAGAATGCAATTCAATATGTAAACATATAATTGTAAATAATTTGATTTTAATGTAGTTACAGTATGATATTTATAAAAGTAATCCAATCCGATACAAGTTGTTTACAGCCCCGACACTTTAAATTCCACTTATATGGCTGTCGAGTCAGGTCTAACACAACTGTGAGTGTTTATTGTATAGTTATAACCTCTTGTGACTGTCCAGTCAGGTCTGACACAGGTCAATCAATGCTAATAGGTGGAACTACGACAGTAATTTATCTTCCTTCTCTCTCTAGCTTTAGTCACACTCCACATGTGTTTTTGGACTTGTATGGGCGCAACCACATCTCCAGTGGAGGGGAGGATCGGGTCATGAGGGGGAGAATTAAGAGGGGAAGATGAATTATTATTATTATTATTATTATTATTATTATTAGCACCGCGTCTTACTACCCGTTCGGGTTGTACGCACTTACGCTAATGTGCAATGGTAGGGTGATTGTGAGATGAAATGGAGGACCTACAGTTTAACGTGGAATCCGAACCACGGTGGAGGCCTGGCATTCCTCACAGTCACAAGCTGGGATTAATACACATCTTGTCAGAGGTGAAGGAAGGGTTTAGCAATCAGATAAATCTGTGCCGGGACCGAGGATTGAACCCCGGACCCCCAGCACATGGGAATATGAAAGAAAAAGGGCGATAGAATGGGATTCTTGTCCACTATCGAGTCTTCCCTTTGACTGCGATAAGTTGCAAGAGCCAACCTTGTGGTTGTTCAACTTGCTGTGGACGAGCTATACGTTGTCTGGTATGTTATGTTGTAAGAGGATAGGCGGTTATAACGTTGTGGTTGTTCAACTTGCTGTGGACGAGCTATACGTTGTCTGGTATGTTATGTTGTAAGAGGATAGGCGGTTATTATGGTATATTTTATTGCCATCGTTACTATTTAAATATGAGCACTCTATTATAACTCGCACAGCCATAACAAAGGTATTAAGTTAATGTTGTAATGTTTATTTCCATTTTATTTTACTTGGTCAGCAGTCGTTAGGTTATGATTTATAGTTCAACGATACATATTAGTATTAATGTAAAACAATTAATAGCGCCAATACTATCAATGCTTGGCTAAATATAACAGCATTTATGTGATAATAAACCCTTCTAACAAGTTTAACTAACAACAAGTCTGGAAGGAGTTTAAAATATTAAATCAATGGAGTACTAACACCATCGTGAATATTGAATCTATTATAACCTAATACAACCCATGATGACACACTGTCCTAACATAACCTTGTCTGTAAACTAGGTACACTCAGCCTCCCTGTTTGATCAACATGTTCACCATGGAGGGTAGCCTAGTCTCAGCCTCAATCTGTTTTAGAAACTACTCCTTATCAATAGAGATCCCCCTGCATTCAATGATTCCTCCAGCCCTCCTTCCCACATCTCCAACTAGACATCAAACAATGAACTCGAGACCAAGGACAGGGGAGACAAATGGTTGCCCCACCCTTGGCCCGGAGCCAGCTCTGCTCGACCGTTCTTTACCAAGGACTGCACATAGCTCACATAGTATTGCATATTACGGTGGGCAGGACATACAGCGCGAACGGGATATTATAGAACCTTGTTCAGGGTAGTGACTGGCAAACCCAATGGGAAGAGACCATTGAGAAAACAGTTGGGAGGATAACATTAGAATGGACCTAAATAAATAAGGTGTAATGAGGTGGACTGGATATAACTAGCTCAAGATAGGGATAGGGTGTAATGAGGTAGACTGGATATAACTAGCTCAAGATAGGGATAGGGTGTAATGAGGTGGACTGGATATAACTAGCTCAAGATAGGGATAGGGTGTAATGAGGTGGACTGGATATAACTAGCTCAAGATAGGGATAGGCGGCGTACTTTTGTAAGTACGGCAATGAATTTTCGAGCTCCTAATTCCATAGAGTAAGTAAATAAGTACCCAGGTGAGTGCTGGTGCATTTAATTAAAGTTAACCCTCATCGTTTTATTTCCTCAGATTAGTAAGTGTAAGTTGCGTACAGCTGGAAATTGCCGTGGCATGTGGAACTAGATCAAAAAAGCTTTAAAGCTACTGTGTTGTCAAAATAATTTCTACAATGGTTCGTTGTTGGTTTGAAACCAAGTGGCTAAAATTAAATTTAAAGTTGAATCTTCAAGGTGGCACGACCATAGCTATGAAGTGGTCTCCTGCCTGAGCACATCCTCGTCGCGGACGTCCAAATATACTGTTACATTCAAGAAGTGGTTTGTTATTTCAAAATAGATTTTACACAGAAATAGATTTAAAATATATAAACATGTTCCTATTATAGAAGAAGTTAAGAGTTATAAGTTGTATAACTAACAAAATCGATGAAAAGGTGAAGTTATCTCATTTTCAGCTACCTTTCAGGCGAGATGTTGCAGTTCTCAGATTTAAGGTGGGAATGGAGGAGGCGTGAGAACAGGGCAGTATTTTACAGTTTTTATATAAACTTTTTTTTGCAAAAAAAAATTGCTTCAGCACAAAGAGACTTTAATATTCTTCACTTGGTGATATCAACAGTCCCTGAAGATGTCATGAGCATAGCGGCATTAGATGAGAAACTTTTTAAATGAAGATTAAAAGTTGTCATTAAATTCCAGGACATCCTTGACAGATATTCAACAACTGTTGATATCACCATGTGAAGAAAACTAAACTATCTGTTTGTATAAAAGCAATATTTGATTTATTTTGACCAAAAAAGTTTTCATATAAAAATTGCAAAAAAAAAGGCCTTTTCTCGCGTTTCCTACGTGTGAATGGTTCCACTTGAAGAAGCCGCTGTCCATAGTTCGCCGTCGCGCCACGATAAGCAGCACGAGCGCAAGGAAGAAACAGAAAGCCTAGAACTAGAAACGGGCGGCGCCAGTGAAGGGATATTGTCACGACCGAAGAGAAAGCTTCGACAACCAGACCTTTACTTTCCTACTCAAGGTCAAACTTTGTTTCAAGAAATGTACTCTACCAATGCGCGGGTGACGTAAAGAAACTTCTCAACTAGCCAGGGATGAAAGATTGCGCCTGTTTTGGAAATTTGAATCAAGAACGGTTTTTTATCAGTTTCACTAAGCATGGATGTAAAAATGTGGGGCACAACACCCACCCCGGATGTTTTTATTTGACTGATTATATCAGCACGCGACTTATAAACTAACTTAAATCTAGAACAAAAATACCACCCAGCCCTTCATTGTGAAGGTGGTGACCCACATTTCCCCAGTAATACATTTTTCGGTCTTGCCGGTAATCGAACCCAGAAGCCTTAGCCTAGTAGCCAGATACGCTTGTGACTGAGCTAAAGTGTCAGACCGTGGACATGTATGGACTTTCATCATCGAGATGGGGGGTACGTATAACATATTACATAATACAATGGTTCCCAAAGTGTGCTCCACGAAGAGATTGTAAATAAAAATAAAATAAATGTGACAAGATCTCCAAATTGTTTATTTGTGCGGTCATGAACTGTTTTTAGACAAGTATTGTGTAGAAATAATTTAGCTCCTGCAGCGTGCCGTAAAGCAGTGTAAATAGCAAGTATTATGGATCCAAAGTGCATTGTCATGCGTCAACTCAGTCAGGTTTACCCGCCCGCACCTTCTTGGAACCACACAGAACATTGAGAAAAATCCACGAAGCACACAGACTTCACGCGGCGAAACCAGACAGAGAGGCTCAATGGCGCCAGCTAACCCCAGCTCAATGAGAGCCTCATAGTGCTTAAGATGGGGTGCTAGTGAGCGTGAGCTTAGGGAAGTATTTTTGAAGTTTTTATAATATAAACATTTGTTGGCCAAAATAAATAAAAATTTTCTTCTATAGACTCATAGAGCTTAGTTTTCTGCACATGATAATCTCAACAGTTCTTGAATATCTGTCTAGGGTGTTCTGAAATTTAATGACAACTTTTCCTCTTCATTTAAAAAGTTTGTCACCAAATGCCACTGTGCTCATGACAGATATTCAACAACTGTTGAGATTAGCATGTGCAGAAAACTAAGCTCTATGAGTCTATAGAAGAAAAATTTCATTTATTTTGGCCAAGAAATGTTTATGCTATACAAATTGCAAAATTAATGCACTAAACTCGCGCTCACTAGCACCCCACCTTAAAGATCCGATTATTAGCTTTGACATTTTTATAGAATGTTCTGGAAAGTTTCTATTGTTTATTAAAAACTCTTGTTTCTTCGCTCCTTCATTCTCTTGCAGTTCATTCTGTGTTTGGTCGAGAGTCAAAACGAGTCAAATTGCAGTGCGGTGTTATATTTTCACAAGTGCTTTTGGTGTGTGATTAAAAAAAATATGTTAATAACTTTAATGGCTCTTCCCTCTTGAGGACGAAACACCTGCCCATTATAGGTTTTTTGGAGCACCCATGTAGTGATTTAGAAAATATCATAGATTTGCTTTCAATGGATCGCTGGCTGAAGTCTGGATCCTTAAAAAAGACTATTAAAACCTCCGCCATAGTTCCTCCAGTAGCTATGGAAGCATCAACATCTAACAGGTATGTCCAAATATTATGTTAGATGCATTTTTTTAACGTTGAATAGTGTTTATCTATTGGGGTCTGCTAGAATAAGAGGGTGTGTCATTAAAACAAATAACAGCTTTGGATGCCAATAACACAGGACCTATAAGAAGAGATAGAGACTAAAGTACCTAAAACTTTATACAAATTAAATAATAAATAAAGACTTTTCAGTATATGCATTGCATGTTGTACATATTGTTGCAATTTTAACAAAAATAGATTTCAGCTCAGGTTGTTTTCGAATTTTGACCAGTTAATTGGTAGTAACCTTGAAGCTGCAGCCAATGTGATGTCCCCAAGCGATAGGATAAGATGGCCACTCACATTTAACAAGCATTGTGAGCGTACATGCGAGAAACATTTACATTCTTAAACGTTATTATCAACGTTAATTTAGGAGCAACGGTTCTTCGATCAATTGTTTTATTAAATACTCGACATTTATTATTATCATTAATATTATTTACCTAGATGATACGAATAATATTTTTATATTGTAGTGTGGAAGAAGATGAAGCACTTGCCAATGCTAGAAATGCTGGACAGGAAAGGGTTTTTGGACGAATCAACGACAGCAGTTGTAACAGAAACTTCTGAACTGTTGAATGAACTGCCTAGTACTAGTTCTTCGGAGACCAGTGCCACAGGTAAAAAATAATCAAAAGGATGTACCACGATTCCTACTTGGATATTAGATTTATTGAAAATAGTGACAACAAACCGCAGTGCGTAGTTTGCATGATAAAAGTGTTGCCAAACAGTGCGATGTTCCCAGCAAAAATGGGTCCCTCCAGAATGCAAGGGCAAACCGACTGATTTCTTCAGAAGGAAGTATGGTGAACTTACACAAGCCCAGAAAATTATATCTTATCACTCAAAAAGAGTTAATGAACAGGCTTTGATGGCGTCCTACTTAGTCAGTTACCGAGTTGCTCAAGATGGCGAAGCCCATACCATCGCTGAAAACCTTATTAAGCCTTGCGTAAAGGACATAGTTGAATGTATGCTGGATGTAAGAGCCACGAAACTAGTAGACACCGTTCCTTTGTCAAATAACACAATTTCGTGACGAATCGGAGACTTAGCAGAGGATGAGAAAGCTACTTTACTTTCACGAATAAAATTCACTAAATTTTCGCTCCAAATGGATGGATAAACGGATGTGGCTGGATTGGCAATTTTAATAGTATTTGTACGCTACCAATACTCGGATTATTTTCAAGAGGATCTGCTTCTCTGCAAGCCTTTACCAACTAACACAACTGGTGCTGAAATTTTCAAATTAATAGAAGAATTTTTTACAATGAGTGACATCCCATGGAATAACTGCGTTGTTGTGTGCAGGAACGGAGCAAAGGCCATGACTGGGAAGACGTCCGGTGCTATCTCAAGAATAAAACAAAAAGTCAAGGACTGCATCAGTAGCCACTGCATCCTCCACCACCATGCCCTTGGTGTGAAAAAAATACCCCCCTTCCTAAAAGAAGTCTTGGACTAAAACGTGAAAATAATTAATTTTATCAAATCATGACCTAAAAATACAAGACTATTCAAAATGTTGTGTGATGACACGGGGAGTCTCTATACCTCTTTACTTCTTCACACAGAAGTAAGGTGGCTTTCACGTGGCAAAACTTTGACTAGGTTCTTTGAAATGAGGGCTAAAGTCAAAACCTTCCTGATTGACAACGACTTCGCTTTGGAAGACAGGCTGAGTGATGAGCATTATCTCACTTCAAAGGAAATCAGTAACAGTTTTTGACGCCAGCGATAAAGTACAAGCGTTTAAAAATAAAATAAAAGTTTTGGGCGGATTCAATGAAAAATATATATATAGACAGTTTCTCAATGGTAAAAGAATTTAGAGAAGAACTAGATTCTGACATACCCGAATATATCTTAAATGAGTTTCACGTTCATCTGCTAAATTTGGTTGATAGTTTCAACTGTTATTTTTCAGAAGAATTCCACGATAAAATAAAATAAAACTGTTGGGTTGCAAACCCATAATCTGCTGTGTCGGAAAAGCCAGCCTGTCTGACATCACACATCAGTATGCGTTTATGATTGATTTGACATCAGATTCTGTGGTAAAATATAATTTTGCAACTAAGAATTCACTAACAGAATTTTGGAGTAAGCTAAGAGACGAATTTAAAGTTTTATCAGATAAGGCGAAAATCATCCTTTTACCCTTTACAACAACTTACGTATGTGAATCAGGATTCTCTGCTTATGTGGCTACTAAAACAAAATATAGATCCCGCCTGAATGCAGAGACAGATATTCGGTTGCAGCTGTCCCAAATTAAACCAGATATAGCCACATTGTGCAAATCAAAACAATCCCATCCCTCTCATTAGAATCTAAGTTCTTTGGCTATGCTTTATCGTTCTTTTTCGATGCCAAGCTACATTTTTTGTTTTGAAACTGTAATACCTTATATAGGTGAGTATCATTGTATATTTACAATACCTGCTTTGAATTCGTTCTCAAATGTGTTGCATTACTTTATGTTTTTTGTTGTTGGTTTTCGTTAAGTTCCTTATTTCTCTGAAATTAGTGGAGAAAAAATTATTTAGAATGAAATAAAACTTGATGTTTAAGGTGAGTGTGCAGCGGATGTGAGTTAAGGAGAGTTAATTTAAAGTTTCTAGAGAAAAACTTTTTTTTTTCCCAAAATAAGCAAACTATTGCTTCTATAGAAACATAGAGTTTAATTTTCTTCACATTTTGACCTCAATAGTTCTTGAATATCTGTCGTGAGCAGAGCAGCATTATCTAAGAAACTTTTTAAATGAAGAGAAAAATTTGTTATTAAATTCCAGGACATCCTTGACAAATATTCAAGAAATGTTGATCTCACCATGTGAAGAAAATTAAGCTTAATGATTCTATAGGAGCAATATTTAATTTATTTGATCCAAAAAAAGTATTACTATAAAAACTGTAAAAACACTCGTCTTTTCTTGCGACCCCTGCATCCCCACCTTAACATGTCCAAATAATTAAAAATTCGTTTCCAGAGCCAATAATTATGTCATTCGGTTACTACCTATGTAGGTGCTAGGTGAAAATATCGTCACCTTTATGGTGAATACACGTATGTGCAAAATTGGTGTTTAGGAAAAAAAAACTATATTTAAAGTTCTAATTTTCAACGTCTTTCAATGGGAAAAATTAAGTTTGGATTAAAATTTAAGCTATTTTGAATTCGAAAAATAATTCGTGCTTTTGTTATATGATAAAAAAAATTGACTAGCAACTTGAAAATGCAGTTACGTAAAAACAGCCAAAAATGAACATGGTCTAAGGGCAATGATAGTGCTCCATCCCGAATTTCTCTCCTGAGAAGTGCTCCACGACTCAAAAAGTTTGGGAACCGCTGACATAATATATATTTAAAAACATTACTATATATTGTAAATGCCACTAGCAAATATTAATCAACTATTATTTTAGTATTCCCCTACAAGATGTATTCTTTATCTCCTTCAATTGTACCACTAGCCCAGCCTGCATCTTGGTAGTACATCCAATATGGTATCGGAGAACAGGAAATGGAACTTTGTGGGGCTAAGCAAAGCTTCTGTTCTTAGCTTTCTGTTCGCTACGCTCATTTTTGTTTAGTACTATAGTCTATAGGCCTACGTGCTGTTCATCTTCCCTCGGCATGGTCCACTTCCCTTTCTTCCCTCGAATATAGCTGCTATTCGTTAACACATCGAGTCACTAACTTAGAGAATCACAACAGTTTATACTTGAGAAGAACACCCTCTTCCCCTCTCCGCTTCCCGTCTTCTTCCCTCTATCTATACATTACGATAGAGACATGTTTTACTACTTTCTAGTAAGGCCTCCACGGAAAAATGAGTTTTCCACGCCTAGGGTCACCATACGTCCCGATTAATTGGCAATGTCCCGTTTTGGGGCCACAGAAATTCGTCTAGATTTTTTTTTTTAGAAAATTGCCTTTTGTCCCGCTTTTTAATAGCAACATGTAAAAATGTATTTTTTCGTAAAATCTAAGTATAGCCCTCCAGTGGGGAATCTAAGTGGAACAATGAATCTTTTTAAATCTCGAAATGATATGTAGCACACCTTCTTCCACCTGTTGACAGAATCCGGACTTTAGTTCAACATATGTCACTCTTGTATCTTGAATACAATTCTAGAATAATTTGTTTGCCTATTTTGTGTGTGTGTGTTTTAGCTTGAACAACTATGGTCACCCTATGACCACGCCCTGAAAGTTCGGGTGTTTCAGAATAGCACATGTACCAATGTATCGTGTCAGTCCACAGCGTTTAAGAACTTAAAATGTGTCAATATTCAGGGCTCACACGATTTTATTAATACAAAACTCCTCATGTATTCCAGGCTTTACAGAAGAACTTATAGTTTTCCCTGACACTTTAGATATGTGTTCATACGCCCAGAAGTATCGTGTTGAAAGCACGCACCTAGTGGCGAACGCCACAACTACGAATAAGTCACCAAATGTGTATGATGAAGACTGCCTGCCTTGTAGATACCATCAGATGGTTGCCGAGTTTGTTTATATTTTATATGAGTGTTTCGTTGAGTTAATGCTAATCTCGAACCCTTTTAATTGAAATAATACAGTCCACAAAGTTTTGTTTATAAGTTTCAATCACGGTAACTACTCTGCAAGTCAAGTTTGGCCCGTGGTTTCCACAATAAGAGTTGACTATTGTGAAGTCACGCCATTGTAGTTTAGAAGAATATTATTTGGTGTTGATGGGTATACAGTTATTACGCGAGACAATGTATTAAGTACAAAAGGAGGGGGTGGGGTGAAAAAATTATTCAAATCTGTGTATTCGTTTATCATTTAGGGTTTTGTTCGGCGTAAAGGCCATACTATTAAAAGATTACAGTTTGATATACCAAATTCCCAAATGTTTCAGTTTTATTTTAATTCCTGTGTTTTCCTATTTTTTCCAATCACAAAAAATAAAGCCCTGTATTTTTCAGGTTTTCCAGGTTCTTGGAAACCCTGACATTAAATTGTTTCTGCATTGACCAACCCAACAATATACCCCTTACAAAAAGGACTTGAAAACCGGCGTCTAGGCGTGCTCTAGTTGGTAGCAAATGAAAATTAGATAATACTTTTTAAACAAAATACAGTTAATTCAAACCTTGGGAATATTATATGGACTCGCTCTTGTCAATATTAAAATGGAACGCATCAGGTATAGCGTTTCCACGAACGAGACTGGCATGTGTGAAACTTACAACGCTTGTTGAGACAGGCCAGATCAAGGCAACCTGTCCCCAACCTGGTTTTTGACTACTTAGATCTGCTGTGTGTTTAAAATATGATCGTCTGAACCAGTGGGCACATTAAGGACTCCAAACTTTACTAGACTGACACCTTATATAAGTCAGACTTTTCATAGTGGAAACTCAACTGTCGTATCAGGGTTCGGCAACCACTTGTCTGGGGAAACAACAACTCTTGCAAGGCTCTTCTAGCCCATCATGGCTATGTCCTCCGAGCGTAGCCACGAACACTACATGCGCAGTGGGCAATTTAGAGACCAATGGCCCCGTGCCTACCGTCAGCCCTGTCATTGCTGGTCAAATGGGAAAACTCCCCCGCTTTGGGCAGCTTAATCAGTGGAAGGAGTTTGCTCCTCCTTTCATGAGTGCTGGACTCTGATGTAGAGGCGTTAGACCCACGGAGGTGGTCAGGCGCCTAGCCTCAGGAATCCCTCCGAAGAGTTTTTAACCTGAGTTACCTAATGAGGACCTCGTGGAGGTGGCCTGACCAGCTTTCCCGGAAGATTGTTGCTATCAACCGATTGCTGTGTGCCTCACACAGATACCTCAACAAGGATCAGGTTAAACCCTACGGACGCTACGAGGAAACCCTCTGCCAGGATTACCAGACGAGGAACAACCTTCAGACAGAGAGGGGTAGCCTCTTGTCCTGTCAGGATCAGGTCAGTCCCACGAGGAGATACTCTGCCAGGATTGTCAGGATCAGGTCAGTCCTACGAGGATGTCTCTGCCAGAATTACCAGACGAGGAACAACCCTCAGACAGAGAGGGGTAACCTCTTGTCCTGTCAGGATCAGGTCAGTCCTAAGAGGAGACCCTCTGCCAGGATTACCGGACGAGGAACAACCCTCAGACAGAGAGGGGTAACCTCTTGTCCTGTCAGGATCAGGTCAGTCCTACGAGGAGACCCTCTGCCAGGATTACCGGACGAGGAACAACCCTCAGACAGAGAGGGGTAGCCTCTTGTCCTGTCAGGATCAGGTCAGTCCTACGAGGAGACCCTCTTCCAGGATTACCGGACGAGGAACAACCCTCAGACAGAGAGGGGTATAGTCTCTTGTCCTGTCAGGATCAGGTCAGTCTCACGAGGAGACGCTCTGCCAGGATTGTCAGGATCAGGTCAGTCCTACGAGGAGACCCTTTGCCAGGATTACCAGACGAGGAACAACCCTCAGACAAAGAGGGGTATACGAGATTAGAATTCAACATATTTAATAACTAGAGCATTATTTATTGAAGAGTCCACAGTAAGCAAACGAGTAAAATCAATAATAATAATAATAATAATGATAATATAATAAGAATAATAGTGGCACATACATTGTTACTAGACGTAGTTGATATTGTATAGTTAATGCATTTAGTAATTCTCTATTGATCCATCAATACAATCTCTTTCATGGACATACAACGTAATTAATCGGTCCGTAACCCCAGA
Source organism: Timema genevievae (assembly GCA_902155825.1). Classification (NCBI taxonomy): domain Eukaryota; kingdom Metazoa; phylum Arthropoda; class Insecta; order Phasmatodea; family Timematidae; genus Timema; species Timema genevievae. The sequence continues at coordinate 27,458 of CABFWO010007023.1, forward strand.
TCAAAAATGAGTTCGACGTATATTTAGATTGTTTGAGGGTAAATAAATAATAATTTTCATAGATATTAGAAATAATACTTAGTTTAGAGTCGTTATATTTCCCATTCCCATGTGGTCGGATGCTTGTTGAGGAAGTAGGTTTCAGAGCTGGCAACCATCATTCGAACTCAGTTATACCACTTAGCTCCAGCCTAGTTTATGTATGTTTATATGTGTGTATATATGGGTGTATGCGTGCGTGCGTGCGTATGTATGTAAGTATGTATGTATGTATGCATGTATGTATGCATGCATGTATGCATGTATGTATGCATGTATGTATGCATGTATGCATGTATGTATGCATGTATGTATGCATGTATGTATGCATGTATGCATGTAGGTATGCATGTAGGTATGCATGTATGTATGTATGTACGTATGTATGTACGTATATATGTACGTATGTATGTACGTAGCGTACGCAAACACAGCTTAGGTCGCAAATCGCAAAGATTGCCCCTATACTTTGCTACTAGCTCCGGATAAGAATAATAGCCTATTAAAATGCATTACTAAAATTTAGTTTATCTAATGATTACAAATAAATTTTAGACAAAAGTGTAATTTGTATTTTCACATCTAGCATAATATTTGGCTGATTTCAAGTCAAAAATGTTCATTTTAGTTTTTATGGACGACCAGTCACTTAAAAAGTTTTTTTTTAAATATTGGCACTTAATTTTTCTAAAGATTCACAAAAATGTATTTTATCGCAAATTTGTAGTCGATTGAGCCGTACTTTTTGGGTCAAACCTTTTTTTCCTCTAAAATTTATTAAAAAATATTTTGTCAATAGAATCTAGAAAAAATTAAAACATTTCTTTAAGATAAAAATTATTCACAAAACACAATTGGAAATGAACTAAAGTTTTGTAAAAATATATCTATTCTATATAAAGGAGTTTTATATAGTCGTAGGACTATTAGACACTTTTGGTTTTTAAGAGTATTTTTAATTGCCAAGTTTAATATAGAGGATATAGCAGTATTCATAATTTAAGAATTAAAACAGGAGAACGTTAGTTTGTAGGAAATGCACCCGAATAGCTTGGAGAGGAGATGGGACAAAAGTAATATATTACATCTGGAAAACTGTCAGTGTACCCAGCTGAGATTCGAGCCTTAGCCTCCTTGTACCGTATATCCAATAATTTTAGAGACTGACGCGTTAGACGATGTACCCACCGATACGGGTGGTGATCCCTCCAGTGGCGTATTCTCCGGGTATGCTAGCCCTGCGCCGCATACCCATAGTGATATGGACTAGTTTTTTATTTAATTCAATGCTGTCT
>CABFWO010007024.1:0-28782 GCA_902155825.1 Timema genevievae
TAGGCTCTAGTTGGAGGTACAGACAGACAGACGGAAATTCAAAAACCACTTTTTCGGATTCAGGAAGTCATGAAACGTCAAGATTCGTCAAAATCTCGAGTTCGATTTTTTTGACGATCACCATACTTTCTCTACCTGTAAGATAGAGAGAAAGTAAAAATTGAATACAATTATGATTAAATGTTTGATAACAATGACGAGAAAACCACAAAACACTATTAACAATCTGTAGGCCCATGCCAAAATAATGACCGAAACACAACGCTAACAGCTCAGGGCTGGTAGCGATATGTAGGGTAAGTTTAAAACAGCTGTGCTTGGCCTTTCTCCAAGAGTACATTAGTTCACATTCCCGAATGTTATCAGTAGGATTCATCGGTGCTAAGCTCAGCGGAGCTATACTCTTATTTACGTTTACATGGAGCGCTAAGCCTGATTTCTGTGTCTTGTCTTTCAGAATTTGACACAGATTCAGAGTCCTATGCAGGCGTTCGTGTCGTCGTACACCCGATGGCATGAAAACGCCGCGTTCTAAAATATGTCGCGGCGTTCTGAATGTTGTCTCCGCGTTCTAATTTAAAACCTTCTTTGGCCGAGAGGCCCAGTAGTGGCAGTCGCAAACGAATATAAAATGATGTATATTTTTCAACCTCTTGAGTTCAGAATCCCAAAAAATCATTGATATCACATTAATTTTTATATTATGCTAGATTTTGATTTTATGCCTAGTTATGTAATCATAATTTACTAATTTTCTCTTTGTCGTTTGCATCCATTCCTTGATAGTCTGGATATAATATTTTGCACACCTCTTTCCACTGTACTCGTTTATACTCTATATTTTGATAATTTTCACACGAAACATCCCAAATACTTGGTCTGACTATTATTGTCAATTTTCCATTCCGGACTCAATAAATGATGAACTAAACGAATTTTGAAAACAAACAGTAAACAATAAAGGTAACAGTGAAAATATCGCACCAAAAAAAGTGATAAAATTAAGCATAAATTAAAGAAATGAATAAAATGAAAGTTTATAGTTTATAATAGCTCTGGCTATTAATTCTTAATACTGTGATGAGTGAAGACACTGAATAATTTCGAGACAGTGAAACGAGGTTGGCTGCCCTGCTGTTTTTTCAAACTGTGACATGAAAAGAAATAGTAAGTCTCCATAAGCGCCTGTACTACAATTTAAAAGTGAAATGGCCTATAGGTATAATTTAAAAATAGTTCACATTTGTATTGTTAATACTCTCCAAACTCACTGAGTTTTGTTTCTGTTCAGTTAAAAGAGGCTGTCCCAGTGAAGAAGATAGGATAAGTTTAAGTATAAAAGTAATAGGTGAGTTGAATATATATAATATTTTCTAAAATATTTTTGTGATATAATAATGAAGTTTCAAGCTGTTGGTGATTTTGAGGGACTATCAGAAGAAGAGTTTTACAGGATTATTAGCTCTGGAGAATGGGTTTTATCTGATCATATCAATAGATTCAACTGTATTTTATCACAACATACCCCTTATTCTATGCAAGATGTGTGTTACACTGGCATGATAGACACAATCCCAGCCCAGGCAAAGTTTATACAAATAATTTATTCTACTCATAATGAAAATTCTGTAGCAGATGGACATTACATCACCCTATTTTATGACAACGGCACTATACATATCTTTGACAGTCTGAATAACACGACATTAACAATAGTAGCACAATCCATTATTTCTAATATGTTCCCATATTACACACAGCTAATTTTTCACAAAGTCAAACAACAACGTGGACCTGATTGTGGTGTATTTGCAATTGCATTTGTTACATCAATTGCATTTGATCGCAGTCCAGACCATGAGGATTATATTGACACACAAATGAGGACACATTTATCACAAATGTTGAGTTCCGGTAAGCTTATTCCTTTTCCAACCCATAATAATTTTGCACCGAGACCTTTTACTGGCCAAGACAAGCTCACATCAAAGATTCTAAGAAATCCTGTTTGCAGAAAGATTCTTTCTGATGAACATCACATTAAAATGAATAGCCCAGTAAATGACGTGTTAGAAAAAGATAATATTTATGTAAGCACAGCAACAAGTTCAGTAAGCAACCATACACTCTTAAATAAAAAGATTGAAACAGTCATAGAATCGCCAAAACACAAAACATATGAAATAAACACTTCACAACAAACGTACATAAACAAAACCAAATTCATTATTCATTCCCCTCTCCACAAAAACATATCTGGACCCATAAAGCCTTCCTCTCTCTCTTCTAATGTTAAGTCGATAGGCAACAAAACCACGACGAATATGCCCAATAGCCTCACAACCAAATCAACCACAAATTACTTCAGTACTAAAAATTTGAGGGGTTGTAAGCTGACTAACACAACCTACGAAAATAATACACCAGAACAAATTACATACAAACAAAATCTAATATCACTCCCCTTAGAGAAAAATATCACCGATAGCCGCTACGATTTGGTCTCAACCCGAGAAGGCATGCCAAATACATCATCATTGGGTAACTTAACATCATCAGAGTTAGGATTCAAGAGGACACAAACATCTGGCCGCAGGAAAAAATTTGGAGTTATAGATAATAACTTTATAGTCAAAACGTTTCAACGTTGCCACGGAACTTGTACTGACGAAAAGGTGCCGGCGAGTTGGAACAACCAACGTTTTTTTCAAGAACTACGCATTCTACCTACTCAAAATAATAAAAAAAGGGTTAGGGCTGCAATTCAAAAATACTTCAAAGAAAATCAAAGCCATATTCCACAAACTATACCCACCATGAAAAGTCAAAACCAAAGTTTTGATGCCATTTTAGGTTGCAAATCTCATCCTATAAATAATGAGAATGGCTCGCTTGTCTTGAATAATGGGCTAAAAGATCAAATATCAATATCAAATAATCCTTATCCCAAACAGCAATGTACTGAAATAACACCACATTATAAATATTCAGAAATTAAACCACAGAAACAATGCGAAAATGAAAATATTTCTCTTAATATTTGTGACGACCCTCGAAGCACAGAAGCTGTCTTTGATATACATAAATTACCGTTAAAAAAACCTGTTGGTTGTCTTCCAGAGATTCCGTTTAGTTCAATTGCAAAACCGGTAAAAATAGATCTAGACAAGACAACTTCATCAGATGTTTTTGTTAGCCAAGTGACATTTTCAGATACTACAAACCTTATTCCGAACACAGCGTTGGCAAGATTTTCTATAATTAAAAGCTACTCTGTCCCTTCTAGTTTAATTTTTGATAAAGATAGACTTTCATGCCGCTTGCTACGCCAATGTATTCGTGGAGAACTAAAAGATTTTGTGTCTATAGATTGCTCTTTGTGTTTCGGAGAGTATAGACAAAGAAAGCTTAAAGGTGTTATTTATGTACGCTGTGCAGGTAGCCATAGTTCTTGTACAAAACAAAGGTTCAGGATAGATGTTGAAAAGCAGGCTGAAAATGTAATTGTTACCATCTTTACCGCACCGAAAAATGTGAATTATTGCAGAGCCCCTATTACAAAATCAAGTCATACTAGCCCGTATCCTTCCAACTACCCTAATTATGAAGGTGAATTTACAATTAATCTTAGTGATGCTGAGGAAATGCAAAGACAAAAGATTCGTGATGAGATAGAAAAAGAAATGCGTCTCACCTTAAATAGCTACTGCGTCTTGACCTTTAAACATATACGTAAACAAGATAAGGGAAATGTTATCGTTTATGCAAAATGCAAACATTCAAAAGTTAATAAAGTGTGTAAACAGTTTCGTTTCGATATTAATGTTGATACGTTCCCTGCTGTAGTGCGAGTTCACAGTAATGGCCCGATAACGCAAAATCATGATCCAAATGATAAGATATTCACGCAACTAAGAGGTGAAAAACGCAAAGCTGCTCAAGATAAATTGATGACACAGACACCCAAATCCTATTTTATAGAAAAAGTTAGAGAAGCTGATGCAACTGCCATTTCAATGGGACACCTTCAAGACATAAAAACACTCTCTGTTTTACAGAAAGCTCGTTCAGAAGCTCTTTCACGATTCGATTTAGATGAAAATGATTTTATAGATCTACGCAAGCATTTTCTGGTTCAAAAGTCTGACGATAAATATATTCAACACATTCAAAGTCCTTTTGGGTTTTATTTGTTTAGTAAGTCTCAATTAAATATAGTGAGTGAGCATTCATCAAAGAACTTTTTGGCACTGTACCTGGACGCTACCGGCTCTACTGTAAAAAACCTAACGATGAGAACTGTAAGAGAGTGTTATACTATGCAGGTGTTATACGCTTAGAGAGCTACATATTACCCATTATTGAGTGTGTTTTAAGTTGCCATGACAAGTACAGTATTTCAATGTTCCTCCTTTCCTTCCGTAAATTTATTAAAGAAAACAACAAAAAATGGCCATTTGTTAACCTAGTTGTCGTAGACTGGAGTTGGGCGCTGATTCTCTCTGTTATCGAAAGTTGGAATGGTATTAGTTTATTAAACTATCTCAATATTTGTTTTCGCGTTGTCACAAATTCTTATATCAACAAACAAACCATCGAAAACTTGATTACAGTGCATACTTGCTGTAGTCATTTCATGCACATGATTTCTGTTGCGTTAAAGAGGCAGTGCGTTACCAGTGTTAAAGCTAAAAAGATTGTTTTTGAGGGAATTGGTGTATTGATTTTGAGTAAAACGTTGTCAAGTTTCACAGAGAGGTGTAGGCATTTTCTTATTGTACTCATGTCAGAGTATGTTACTCCATACGTACTGGAAAGCTTAACATTTTTAGCTAACAAACAACTGAATATTGAAGCCAGTACCCCAAAAAATTACTGTGACGAATATTTGGATAATGGACCTACTGGAACCGTGTACAAGGACAGCATATTTTACAAGCACATTTTAAAAGTCCACTCGGAGGTTTTGAATCTAATTAGTGTAGAAACATGTGTTAGCCAGAATAAAAATGAATACATGTGTTTAGAATTTGTTGATTATTTCTTACACAAGCTAGTACCGTTTACGCCACTCTGGACAGGTATTATGCTTAATGTTTCCGAAAATAATAACATTGATAGAGTGAGCAACGCGCCTGTGGAAAATTGGTTTCGTGAGGTCAAACATGATTTACTAAAAAACCAAACTAATTTAAAGCCGGGTAGGTTTGTTAAAATTTTAAAAGATCGAATGGAAGGTGTTTGTAAAGCCATACAGCACAACATACCCAAAAGAGTTAAAAAGAGTAAGAGGAGGAAGGTAGAAGTTACTCACTCTAGAGCAAATGAAGAGGAGGACGCTGATGACCCACTTGTTGAGGAATCATGGAAAAGAAGAACAATACAGGAAACATACTTCGATCGTAAATTTCTTAAATCAGTAACCTCAGGCAAATATATAAATAAAATACCTTCCATACAGAACACTGATAATATCTTGAAAAAAGTTTCCGAGCCTAAATATGACACGCTACCATCGACCAATTTATTCCATGGTGAAGACCTGACAAGTGACATTACTAGAGTCCCCGAAAATCGTGCGGATCAGTTTATTCTCAAGGACACAAACTTGGTTTTCCAAGAGCACAATTATTTTGCTTGGGATTCCTTACCAATTGAAATATCCTCAGAGGGTGGATCTACTGATGAGGATAGTTTTCCAGAATCAGAAAATGTAAAAACGAAAAATTATCCCCATAATAAATCTTACGGTAATGGGCTATTCTTATCTGTTCCATATTATTCATGTTCAGTTGAAGGGTACAAACATATTGTTGGTATATTTTATTTGATGGTTGATTCTGCACGGATTGTTATTAAAGTATTCAATCAATCTTATTTAAATTTGAGTGGCTCCTCTTGGATATGCTCGACACTGATAGATGCTTGTGTGGCAATGTTTATAAAAGAAAGCGGGAGAAATGATATCGCATTTATTAACTGCGCCAGTACTTCCAATAACGTAATAAAGAAACGCCCGTTACGTCCCAAGCACCTATTATGTACGATTTCACTCTTAGGTAAGGTTTGGCTTTTGTTACCTTATAACCTGGATGGTACGCATTGGTGCCTAATTGCTGTAAATATAAGAAAAAAACAAATGTATATTTTCAATTCCTTGTCATACCATAGTGAAGAAGGAAATAAAATGTTGGCCTTGTTTCTATCTTTCCTAGCTGAAAGAAATAAATTTAGTAAAGAACAAGTAGACATCAATGATTGGCAAGAACTTGTAAGTCACCACCACAGTTCCTTATACAAAATGACGTACTGCACAATATAGTGAAGATATTTTATGAGTACGACTATTTTTGGCACAGTAGGACAATCTTATTATTTGAGAAATTTAATTTAATATCACTAGTATTTATCAGGGCTGGGCAGATCATATGTTTTGTTGGTGCCCTAGTATTTTAATTTATAGTCTAAGCAGGAGTGTTCTTTACGTTGTCTACTCTGTTAACATTTTATCGTATGTGCGCGTTGTGTATATACAGCAGCTTTATTTATTTATTTCAAAGCTTATAAATATTAATTATATTGAAAATCAAGATAGCCTATTTGTCGTCACTATCACTGCTATATTTATTTTTTAACTAGACTGGGCCTATATTTTAGTTCCTCGTCAACTATTTGTGAACGAGCACAGCTTATTAATTGGTGCAGGTATGTAAACCCAACATTTTATAGGAAGCCCACTTTTGGTCACCAACAATAACTATAAGTAATTAAAATTTGGCATTCTAGAAATATTTCTTATTTGATTAGTAATTATAAAGGTACTCTAAATGGTATTTTTATCACCACGTTTCACTGCCTGTTCAGGCTATGCGCATATATGGTAATACATGAGGTAGGGATGAGAAAGAAAGCATTTTAGAGGTTATCAACTCACATTTGCGTGGAAAGAGAGTGGGAAACCATTTAGGAAAAACCACCCTCAGTGGACCCAATCGGGATTCGAACACCAATCTCCCCATCCTCATCCTAACACTTTCTGACGCCTTAGACCATGGAACCGCTGATGCGGGTCTAAAAGTTATCAATAACTTTCAAGATTACCTCATCATGGATTACTGTATAATTTATATCAGTGGCGGTTAGTGGGCTCACGAGCTTGGCAATCAGCCTTGAATATTTAATTATTTTGCATTAAATTCTTGAGAGCATAACTTAAGTCAAAATAAACTATAAATAATGAACTAATTTTAAAATTACCATTTTGGGAGTAAATAAAAAAAATTCTTAGAAATAAATTAACTTAAATCTATGGATAAAGAATTACTATAAAATTACTGAAAGTAAGTTGCAGAAGATCAGGTGTTGGTCTACCAGTTTTAACAATCTCACTTTTAAAATCAAAATCTTGAAAAGTTAAAGAATTCACTAATAATTTACTAATAAAAATTACCCACACACATATTGAAAATATAAATCTATCTTAAATTCAAATAAATAATATGATAAATAAAATATAAAGAATAAACTCTTTCCTTCTCTTTTAACCCTCATGCCATTTGAAGGCCATAGAGGCACTGTTGGGATTGCTTTTAGTAATCGTGGGCTTCGTGGACAGGACAAAACCACAGAAACTCTTGAAAAATAAAAAAAAGCTTAAATAAGGAGGCTGCCAAAATAGATTATGTTTTGGATTTTAGAGATATTTAAGTTATTGTAATTTATTTAATAGAATAATAATTATCTCGCTGAAAGTAGGCAAGCAGTGCTTTCAATGCTTAGATGGACCAACCACCACTGATTTATATAATTTATTAGATGGACTAAGAATGTAAATACCAAACCTAACATATTTTTACTCACGCCATGGTGGCAACACGAGTTTCCATTTTTCAAATAACGGGCTTCCTATGAAAATAAAACTGTAGAGTGTTGAATGTGTGTTCAACAGAACTTTTATCAAATCTTTGAATTGAACATTATTTTTTGAGTATATTTTATCTGTCATGTATATGCAAAAACTGCCCAGAGTAGGGTGTGGGGCAAGCCGCATCAAAGTTTGATCTATGGGGTACATCAGGTGTCAGAGATCTCCAATGTCAGTACAAATCTTAGCCTACCATACAATAAACGTTATTTAAAGGATCGTGAGTTACAACTTACATACATCATACATACATACATACATACATACATACATACATACATACATACATACATACATACATACATACATACATACAATACATAAATACATTACATTGACGTGCCGTTTTCTTACGGGCTGGCCAAGAAACTGTGTAGAGCCAAAAAATGGCAACTCCGTACTTAATCCACCCCCACTAACTTTCTCCACACTTCCCTATCCTCGCATACTCAACATCATCCATACACAGTCATACATACTCTTTTATTCTTAAAACTCTTTACGTTTCTCTTTTTCACATCCGTCTGCAGTAATTAACCACGTCGTACATGGCCTTACTCTTCCTTACAATCCACGCACTATTGGTTCATATATTTGCTTCGTCGCTCGATCCATACACACTAAATATCGATTTTCCTTCGTATCATTTCCTCTTACAGTTCATTCTTTTTGCCACAAACTCCTCTGACATTCCACATTCCGATAGTCCAAGCTTTTGCTATCTTGTCAACAGTTTCACTTTTAATATCAGCTGCTCAGCTATTCAGTTACAACTTTGTCATATATATTGAACACTTAAGTTACAGGTGTCAGTCTTACCGCGTGTGTTGCCGCTCAAACTAACAATATACGCACAGCTTCGTTCAAACTAATTTTCTATCATGCTAATGTAGCTAGGCATCTTTTTAATACAATAAGGTTTTTATAGATACTCTACAATCTTTATTCAAATAGTTTGTACACAATTTATTCTGTTACTAGGCATGATGGGAACAAAATAATCCTATTTAAATTATTTCCATAGGTTCTATCAAACTCTGTTTGCACATCTTGTTTCATTGAAATTGTGAGGGATTTTTTTTTTTACTCTATGAATACTTTTAGAAGTCATGTATTTATGTCAAACCCCTGATATTTATAATTTGATTGTTATGATGAAATGAAAGAATAATGTCAATAAATATTATTTATTTTTAACTTAAAGACTATTCTGCAGGTGTACATTGCCAATGTGTCCCTAAGCACAGTAATTCTCTTTGCCTCAATATCTTATGGCAGACAAATAATGTATTTAAAATGTTTTTCAGGCACATTCATCCTAAGTTTATACCAACTGAGCAGCGTGTACAACCATTGTTCAAAAATACCTAGGCAGGGTATTAACAAAGCTATCAACCATAAAAACAAAGTGTTTTCCGTGTATACCCAAATTCCTTTCATCAACTCTTAAAAATAATAATAAATTGACAAATTACAGTACCTATTATTCAATTTAACCTATCAAACTGTAACACAACATATTTATATGTTGGAAATAGCAACACTGAACTACGCTTTCTTAAGCAGATATAATTTTGATTTGTTCTGTAATTATTTTTGGAAGAACCTAATCTTACCTTGTCAAAACGGTATGTTAAGATCTAAATCCACTAATATCCATGTTAAATCATTGTAAAAAAGATATTGAGAAGTGTGCACTATACTCTGTAGATATTTTTGATAGTGGTTTAAATCTTTTGCTGCTTTTTTTTTCAAATGTATGTTATACATCTAACGCTTGACTGACACTCTTAAACTATCTCTAAATTTTTATAAACTTCTGGATAGTTTGAAATTTTTTCTCTATATATATTGTGATTCTCTATAACTTTAAAATTATTATAAACTATTCTTAAGTGTTAACCTATCTAAATAATTATGTAGGCGTGTAGCCCAAACGGGTAGTAATACGCGGTGCTGAAAATAAAATAATAATAATGTTTTATACATATAAAACACAATGCAAAGGTTTGTTTGTGCACTCGAATTTTTGTGGCATTTCTATTATTTATTAAAAGTTATAGATAAGACGAAATAATCAATTTTTAGAATATACTGCCGCTGTGTTTTTGTTTTTGTTTTGTTTCAGTAAAGTCAAAAAGTGATCATGTGGCTGCAACGTGATTAATTTGCTCTAGTCCCCACTTTCTGGGAACGGGGTAAGCTACTGTATACACCACGTCTGACCATACTATTATTTTTAGTTAGGTGAGTTCTATATAAGCTAGCATTTATTTAAATTGCGCACTCGTAAATCACAAAATGATTTTTGTGTTACTTATTTTAGAAAACTAGATAAAGCGCCTAGTGTATCACGTCTCCGCATCCACTTCCGCATCTACATTCGAAGATTGTAGCGTTATTTCACTAAGGCAACTGTTAACAACTCTTAAATCAGCATCAGAACCAAAATAACACCAGCACAAACACTTTCTATTAAAACTAAGTGAGTAAATGAACCTTGTCAGCAGAATTCGGATCCAAGTCCACCATAACCGAGTTGACTCGTTCCATTTGACTCACACCGCGTCAACGCACCTTGAAAGCTCTGCAAAATATCATATGATATTACAAAAACTCCTTTAAATGTATTTATTATATAGCTAGCTCTGATGGATATAAATACAAAACTAAACCTCAAATTTCTTAAAATTTCTGTATTAGTTAGAGGAAGGCTAAATCTAGAACCCTTTTTTGTTAAGCCTAGTCTCATAGCTCCAAAAATATTCTTAAAAAGTCATTGAAAAAAAGCTAATGTAAAATTTTCCCAACAAAAAAAATGCTATCTATAAAAATTTAAATCCATTGTTACTAAGAAAATATAGACCTGTTGGAATCTTTCAACTTCGTTTTGGTGTGAATAATATTTTTAGATAGCGCATCGCTGTGTCGATGCCTGGATTTGAATTGGTACTTCTGGTTCTGGGACGATTTAACTAGTTCAATTCGTGAGCACCAACAGTTAGTGACTACCTCTATCTGTGGGAACATTTGTCAGGATGGGTTTGGGAAAGAGGTTTTAATAGAGCAGCTGATAGAGGATCGTGGTATAAGATGTTTAATAAGTAAGTTTCAAAGTGTGATGTTAGCAAGACTAAGAGAATAAGTTGAAAAAGAATATTTACGATTGTCTCTAGTAACTGTTGAACAACGTTGCAGGTTAGTCGGTCCTCTCCCCTATTCTTGATGCTCCTATTTAGTCTTTAGTCATGGCTCCCGGCTCCAACGTCTGATCGTTTGGATGAAATTAGCAGGTTTTCTTGGCTTAATCCCATGTATACTCTCAGTTCTGGGTCTAAGTCCCCAACGCCCCTCGGTCGTTTAATCCCCATGTGAGGCTCGCATTCTCTTCCCCAAGTATTAGGCCAGGACTCTTGCTTTAGGAGGCTAGAGAAGTTTACCAGCACACTAGAAAACACTTCCATTCCATAGCCCCACCTCCCTCCCCTCTCAAGTAAACCAAAAAAGGGAGTTTTTATACTACACTCTCGTTTCCCCCACCCGCTACAGTACTACAATAATTTGTTGTCCCACTATGCACAAACTGGTATCAACAATGACAAGTCAAGTATCTACTTCGCCAGTCAGTAGGTTACAAAATTATGATTCAACAGTTCCTAATGGCGAGAGTGTGAAATATCGAAGCATGGCCTTAAGGCTTGGTTTATATTCATGCATAATTCATAACTAATAGCGAATAGTGTATAGTGTATAGTGCGCAAGAAGTTGAAATACATTATTTTAAATGATGGCGTCTATAATCGATTTATAGTGAATAGTGAAATAGTTCACAGTGCATAAAGTTGATTTAACTTTAACTTTTCTTATACGTTATGCACGAGTTGTAAAACGATATTCTCGCGAGAAAAATCTAGCTAATAGGATTTATGGAAAACATAATTCGATATTTTTCAATATTATTTTATAAGTTAGAAGTTGGTAGCCATATTGGGCTTTAATTATCGTTAAATAGTTTTATATTGTGATTTTAACTTGAAAATGAGTGAAAATGAAAGTGACAATGAATATACGGTTGAATTTACAGAAGATGGTTTTGTGTCTGTTGCTTGGGGGAGGAACCCCGCACCTCCTATTAATGTAGTTTTTGTACTTGCCTTGGTAACTTGGGAATTTTTATGGTTTAAAACACCAGGAGTTGGAAAATTCATTGTCTAAACCCACATAACCCCCCTCCAAAAAATACATTTCGTGCAACGCCCTTGTACTCTAGCCTCATTTCATTCAACCACTAAACCAGATTGTCCTCAAATGAAGATAAATAATTCAAACATACTATTAAATATAGAAGGATGGGTTCTATAAAATTCATTTACCCGTGATGATAAAAAGCCAGAAATGCAATTCTAGATGGTCTGCCATTAAATGCTAAATATATAAATTCAGATTAATACTATTTAGTAAACAGTACCAATATTTATCTCTCAGATTATAATACAGCTAGTAAAATTGGCGTGTTAAAGGGAACAAGGATATTATATTTGTAAGTATGTAAATTATTTTGAAGACCAATGATTGACATATCCATAGAGGTAGTATCCTTAAAATACCACGCGCGCAAGGAGATCACCTCTCAAACAAATGACAATCGTTATGAATGTCTTATTCACTACGTTGCATTATAAACCTTAGTAATTTTCTTATGAATTGTGCACTATACACTATGCGCTATTCACTATTAGTTATGAGTTATGCATGAATATAAACTAAGCCTAATTAGAATAAAACCGATACCAGGTACTCACAGCCTAATTCGTTAGAGCTGAACATCTGCGTGGCTGTTTCTCGCTTATCAAGGCGATTCAAGTAAAAGTTTGCGATTAACAAATATGAAATAAATTAAATTTCTGTGCTTGAAAATAAAGTAAAACTATGCATTAATGACTGGCGCTTTTAAATTCTAATTTAGAATTTTGTAAGGTACTTTTCATACAAAATAAATTCTACCGCGCTATTTCACAAACTTGCTCATACAATGGTATCTTATAGCTTGAGACGAATTAAAAAGACTTTATTTTTGTAACCTATTATACAAATATATTATTGTGTATTATGTAAAAAATTCACTGATATATATTTTAAACAAAATCATCAGAGCCATATATATATATTTTAAACAAAATATATATAGCCATTTTCGAAAATATTTGTATTTTTGAAAATCACTCATTATTAAACTACCCTTAATTTAGGGTAACCTAAGAGCTAGGGTAAAGATAACATCTGAATATCAAGCTAAACATAATCGAACCAACACTTCTGGTTTTATCCCCCTGGACAAACAAAAAGTCAAAATGCACTTTTTGGATTTCGGGAACCCATTAAACGTGAAGATTGATTATAATCTTGGTGTCGAAGATCTTAACGAATTCATTACTTCTCTTTACATGAGAATTTAAAAAGAAGTGGTATTATATTTAGTTTCCTTCTGACTGTATTTATAAACAAGATGAGAACTAGCTACTCTCTTTATCCCTCCTCAACCCCATTTTAAATTCACTGCCAAGAGGTAAAAGCTGCAATTATCTATAATGATTCTTATAGATTGTCCAACTTAAATATCATGGCTTCGAAAAGAAGTAATATTAAGCCACACTTACAATAGTATTAAAAAGGGTCTAATAGTATTTGGTCATGTGCATTCCAGACAATAGGATTCACCATCTTCAGGCTTCGAGGGGTGTTAATTGCAAGAACACTATAGTACATCTGCACGTGACTGCAATGGTAAGTTTATCAACTTTTATAGCATGTTTACTCTTTTCTGCATACTAATATAAGGTTCATAGTTACATAAAATATTGATAATTAAAGACAGGTGCTTACGCCAAGTGACATTAACGTCATTAGGGGAGGGAAAACGTCACCCTAAGAATATTTTAGGGTAGGACATTTTTAGTATTATTAGTAATGTATTTTTGTATTCCTTGTCAATGTTTGATTTTGCAACTCTCCTTTCTCCGACATTTTGTTGTTTTAGATACAAATACTTTCAAATAATAATTTAGAATAGGGATGAAGTCACCTACTTGTTTTAGCCCAACAAATGCTTATTTTGATTGTTGATCATTAATAGCAAAATCGTGTTGTTTTTTTAAAATAAAATTAGTGAAAGCCAAAAGGAAACTTCAAATGGATAATATAAGAGATTTTCGGTCTTTTGAATTTGAGTTATATGTTAAGAAATTTATGAAGAGTTAGTATTGTGCTGTCTGTATATTCGTACTGCATTAGGTTATTAAGTTGCCTTTTTCTCTGGCCACGCCGGTAAACTTTTCCTTGAGTTAATCTCCTTGTGAGGGCAGAAAAAGGTGGTGGATGTGAAGTCAATCCCTTTAAAGATTGTTTAAAAAAAATTTTAATTCGTCTGTACCACATATGGCTCAGTTTATCTAATAAATGCCCAGGTGCTTTCGTTGACACATAATTGGGTTTCTTTGAGGAGACTTTATACAGTGTTTTTTTTAATCTCTATGACGAACATGTTTACAAAGTGAGACAGAAAGTATCATATTGCCACTGAACGCTCCTCTTAATTGGGATTTCTGTAAAGAATGGCCCTAATAAGGAGGGGAGTGGTGACTTTGGGGTTCGATAATTAGTAGGAATTTGTTCTACGAGTTTTACTATAAAAGTAATCGCTATCTATAATTTATTAGAATATACTAAATATACGTGAGTATACTGATCTCGCACACGTGACTTCACGCGCACCAACTCATAGGTCGTGGTTCCAACATGAGAACTACTATAGGTCCAAAGTCCAGTGTCTTGTTCTATACATCTTCTCCCGAAAACTATAAGTTTACTCTCTCTGACTGCCTATATCTTGGATCTCAAGGCGAGTCACATGACTCGTTTATAGCTTCGCTGGAGTGACGCAGTCATGTCACTTTATTTCTATATCGAGTCTTACGTGAGGTACATGTACCTGCAGCAGTCTCGAATCATAGTGAGGGCCACATGGTATAAAAGAGGGTTGTCGGCTTCAACACTTCATTAGTTCAGTCGCGTACTTTATAGGCTGTCGTAAAGGTACAAGCCTTAAAGTAAACCCACCACCTTTTGACTCCAAGTACCTTACACTAGTATCATAATACACTACATAATCTCCATAATCTTTCCAGCCCACACCGGCATTCATTTCACTTTGAATAAGAAAATAAAAGAGGGAAGTGCAAAAAGTTTTCTTGTGTGTAAGCCTCCGAGGGGTTCCAGAAAAAAAAAACACTAGTCAATACCACAACTAGCCCTAAAGAGGAAATGTAAGGCCTTAAATTAATATTTTTACTTTATTTTAATCAAACGGTGTGATCATTTCTTCTCTTGGAACAAAATTTCTAAAGAATTATTATAGCAAAACAAACTTTCAGTGCGTATCTATGATCATTTGATAAAATGGTTGATTTCTTTACCTTCAATGATTTGGTCATTGAGAACGCAAAATTGTCAACATTCAATCATCAATTTTTTCCAGGAACCTATATTTATGGGTCACCAGTTGATAGGATCGTCCATGTTGGTGAGATTTTCAAGCGTCGTGCTAGGAAAAAAACCTGAGCATGATAGTAAGTATATATCTGTCAATCTCTTATGATAGTTTTTATATTTTGTTATTTTTTTGATGAAAAAATAGGAAATATCTTTATTGATTATTAATTGAGCTTCTATAATACCACCCAAAATAATTTCAAATATACGAAAAGCACTATGTATCATAATTATTCTAACAATACAGTTACTGAGTTTCAGATTTAAAGTGGTTAATTATTTTATTTTGATACTATCAAAACACTTTGAAAAGCTACCCAAATCATAGTTTAAAAAATCACAACATATTAGTACTAAATGTGTACACCGCATTTTGACTATCCTCTATATTTTATTCAGTAAGACCATTGAATCATTGATGGCTTGGAAGCCTTATATGTAAATACATTTTATATTACTCATAAATTTAATTCACTACATTAAAAATAATCATTCCTGCATTCAAGCTGATTTAATAGATTAAAATAGTTGCATAAGTTAGCTATTTCTTCCCTCCTGACCTCGACCCAATAAAGATATATTATCCTAAGGAAGCTCCAAACCGGGCAGAATGTTGTTAGCTTATTGTAAATGTATAAATACACACGCCATTTCGTTAAAGTAGAGTAATTCTGATTTAGCCTGCCTGAGTGATATGTGTAGTCATTGTTGACTTAAATGCTCACCGATTGGTCAAGAGGGCAAAGTGATTGAAGAGAGGTTAACACCTTTAAAATATGGTGATTCGAATAGATTAGGTATAGATGGTGGGAGCTCTCTCTGATTGACCAGTAACCCGATCAGACTTTGCGGACAGAAACGGCTATTTGAGGGAGAATTTAATTTCGAGGGATTGGGTAGGAGGGGGATTAAAAATCCTAAGTTTATTACATAAAGACTTATGACTGAACCCTAAGAAAAAAAAGTATTTAAAACAGTAGCGGTGGGAATTTTTTGTGTGTGTTTGGAAAGGGGGGGAACAAAAAATATTATTTTAAGGAATTTATACCCTCCCCTGCTCCCCCTCCCCCATGCAGTTAATGTTAGAAAATTGGATGATAATAAAAACTATTTGGAGGGGTCCTCGTTTGGAGTTTTTGAAAAATATACTCTTTTAAAAGATAGTTAGAATGGTGCTCCCTGCGAATTGTTTTGAAATTTGGACATTCCTAGAAGCTATTTGGAGAAAATTGGATGCCTCTAAAAGCTATTTTTAGTAATGCTCATCCAATATTTGTTATTTAAATTAAAAGCTAGAAGCTATTTGAAGTGGTCATCCTCCCAAAATTGTTTTGAAATTTGGATGCTCCTAGAAGATATTTAGAGTATTCCTCGCCTGAATTTTTTTTGGGTGAAATTAAATGCCTCTAGAAGCTCTTTGAATTAATCTTCTCAAATTAATTTTTTTAAATTGAATGCCCTTGGAAGCTATTTGGAATGATCCTAGCCTGGATTTTATACTAAAAATTAGCTGCCTTTAGGAGGAGCTATTCAAAGTGGTCTTCGCCTAACACATTTTTGAAAATTGAATGCCTTTAGAATCTAATTGGAGTGGTCATAGGATGGATTTTTTATACATATTATATGCATATAGAAGATATTTGAAGTGGCTTCCCTGGTACATTTTGAAAAGTTAATGCCTCTATTAGTTATTTGTAATTAGATACAAGGCCAGCCTAAGCTTCATAATAAAACCTTCTATAAATTGGGGGAGAGGGTTGAACCCCTATACCCCCCTCCCTTCGCCCGTGCATGATGATTTCACACACTTGAATAAACATCTTTAAATGTACTTCTTACTATGTCGTCATTGATAGGTTGACCCCGCAGACCAACCTGAAAAAACAGCTAGTGGTGGAGCGGAGCGGTACATATATATAATGTAACGCTCCACTCCACCACTCTAACCCCCACCAAATTGTTTTTAACAAGTTTTTAATATGAAGCTTAATATGGCCTTGTATCTCATTTATATATATATAGCTATAGTTTATGTAAGCTGCTATGGTTTACACTACATCTCACATTTAATTTATTTTTTTTACCTTACAGGCAACGGTACTTCAAGAATAGGTTTATGTGTTTCCGGACAAACTACGTGTCAACTAAGCCGAAGGCTTAAAACTTACCCGTACCTGAATGGACAAATAATAATGATGATTGGGGTTAATGATTTCAAGGTGAGACTTGGGTTTCTTTGAATCCTTACAGTCCTTTTACCTCTAGAATTTAACCACTAATACTGTTAACAAAAAAATTATTATATGTTCTTGCATGGTTCTGAATCAAAAAATAAGTTAAGAGTTGTATAGTTTGCGTGATTCCCAAAGAAATTGGTTCTTCGTCAAATATTTTGGATAGATAATACTTAGTAATCTTGCCGGAATAGTATGTTTCAGTCTTATAGGTGAGAATGAGAGGGGCTGTCAATCATAAAAATATACTAACATGACTATTATATTACTGATAAATTAATAGGACAAACAACACAATAATTATGTTGTTTTTCTTACAAATTTAACAATACAATTATTCTAATGTTTACTTTCTAAATATACATTTTTGATATGCTTGAGAGAGTTTGTCTAGACTTTCCTACATTAATTGGTCATTATTAGTGTAGAGTAATAATTTTAATTTGTGTCATATTAACTTAATGTGTTCATAATTTTGAAATAATTAAGTACTTTAGTTAATATTTTAAGCGCTTAAAAATATTATAATATCTAATCAATTTATTGCCCCCGTGATAGATTTTAACTTCCTCCGGCAATTATAATTTAACCAGGAAATGTATCAAGCCAAGGGTTTTTCCATTGTTGAAAGGTATAACAACAAAGTTCGATTAATATTGGAGTTAAATGCTTATAAAACTGTTGCCTAGTATGACTTATACAATCATAAAAATTAGGTGGATACTTGGCATTATTTAAACAAAAGTATTACTCGGTTATTATAAAGGGCATTGGATGAGTAACGTGTTTTGTAGTGCACCAACAATACCGTGCAGAGGAAATGGGAAAACCCCACCCAGTGCAACCAGACGAGATTTGAACATCTACCTCCAAGCTACCAACAATCATAGAAAATCTTACTTTTGATATTGGTATTTATGTTGATTATTAAGTTATTTCTTATAATTACAGAAGGGGACAAGAATCAGTACCATAAAAAACAGACTGATATCAATTATAAGGTTTTTGGAAAAGAAAGGTGTAGTCATGGTGCTTCTCACTTTACCACCAATTCCTATTCTTCGAG
Source organism: Timema genevievae (assembly GCA_902155825.1). Lineage (NCBI taxonomy): Eukaryota > Metazoa > Arthropoda > Insecta > Phasmatodea > Timematidae > Timema > Timema genevievae. The sequence continues at coordinate 18,773 of CABFWO010007024.1, forward strand.
GAGAGCGAGAGGAGGAAATACTTGATTATACCAAGTTTATCTTGAGACTAGGAGGTATGTGTCTTTGAAATCATTTGACATTTTCATATAAGTTACGCAGATACAAATTTGCTGACATTTAGCAAATACAAATTAATATTTTAATTATTTATCTTTGTTCCCTCAATGGAACTAGTTTCTTGACTTATGAATAATTCCTGTTCTTCATGTTATGACGAGAGGTCATTGAACCCTGTACAAACATATTAGACTTTATTTAAAATTATTGTCTGTTTCCCCACCCCACAGAGAGACCCACAGTACGAGCGGTGAACATACACCACCTGTTCAAAAATCCAGATGGTACAAACAACCTTGATCTCTTCGAGAGGTATGTATTATCTTGAAAGAGTTCACACTAACTGCCCCTTGAGAAATTAAAACAATATGGTGAACATCTTTATGAAACATGTTATTTTAATATGGTTACAGATACTTTGGCAACCCTTTAAAAAAGCGACTTGATCTCGTTCACTGGAACAAGAGAGGTATACGCAAAGTAGAAGAGGTTCTAAGACATTACCTCAGCATATAAAGGTAAACACTCTAATTCTAATGGGCTATGTGATAGGTAATGACTTTTCTACTTGTGACTATTGTATTTTACAACAATGTAAACACCGGAAGTCCATGGCATTAACTAATTTGGGAGAAAACAATAAATACAATTTAATTTAATTTAATTACATCAAAACTAATGCCAATAAAAATGTTCGATACCTAATTAATAACATCTAATACTACTGATTCGATAATTTAAAAATAGTATATTGATAATATAATCTACTTTTTTTTTAGCGATGAGTTTCATTTTAAAGGATTTTTACTGAGCCGAAAGAAAAAATTAAAATTAGGGCTGGGCTGATCAACCCTTGCCAATTAGGCTGGTGCCGATCTTGCCGTTCACCGATACCGATAATTTGTTTTTATTTGATTTACAATACAGCAAAGTTAATATGCAAAACAACACATACATAACTAAAAACTTAAATATGTTGTGGCAGCTATTTGAAATAGAGGGAGGAGAGAGTAGAAGGTAGATAAGTGCTTAATACTTCTTTGATATTTTACAAAATGTTATAATGTGAGCATAAATTATTAATAATTTAAGTATTTCAAAACCAGCACAAAGTCACTAGAAGATTATGTTTAGTTGTTTTAATCTTTTACTTTAAAAGTAGCTAATAATAATAATAATAATAATAGATAGATAGATATACTGAGATAGATTATTAGGGTAATGTTAAGTTTTATATCTATAAACTAGTTTTAAAACCCTTCATAGTTTCTTCCCTAGTTTTAGCACTCCTTAAATCTCCCATTTCATTGTTCAGAAGGCTCACAAGAGTCAGTGACCTTGAAATATACCCTTGTCCTCCCCTCCCTCCAACACACACACACACACTAAGAAATACTTCTCTCACACTCAACAAGCTGTCCAACTTGCTGATCTTTCCATTCTAACTCATTAACAATCCCCCTTACCCCCTGAGCGCGCGCGCACACACACAAAAAGCTGGCTGTTTACTTCAGATTCCGCTAGCCCCCTCCCCCTAACTCAACTACTACTCTACCCTACTTCAATATACCCCCCTCATTCTACACAAAAGACAATACTGTCAACCAAAGAAATTACCAGTCACACAAAGAACCCTTTGTTTATTCTTAACTGTGATTTCCGCACGTCCATCATAGACTTTGCCTTAAAATATGAGTGAAGAATGACCCTGGGCACGGGACGAATCCTGGATAGCTGAGTGGTTAGAGCATTGACGTACTAAGTCAAAGGTCCCGGGTTCGATTCCCGTGTCCATTTGTCATTTTTCAATTTTCAGAATATGATATCTAGATGGAATAAATCCTCACTAAAAGCATATATAAAAGCTTTGGCTATTTGACTCTTTATTTAGCCTGAAGCTTTCCAGGTAGTAGCCAACCAATCCCGCCTAACCTTCATTACAGGAATAGAAAAACTCTCTCACCCCTCCCCCTTTCACCCCTCTCCCTTCAAAGATCATTAAAGCCCTGTTGCCAAGCAATAGAATAGTACAAAGGACCATGTTGTCTACTGCCTAGCTTAAAACTGGTGAATTACAACTACCTCACTTCTGCATTCACAGTTCAAAAGATAGAGTGTTATTAATTGGTTTCAAGAGGCCGATCATCGGCTTAAACGATTGTCCTATAATCAGCCGATAATCAGCATCGGCCAAGCCCTAAATTAAATATATCACATTTAAGCTAATTTTTCACTGTAAGAGTGCTCAAATTCAAGTGCAATAAACATGTGGAATTTTAACTTAACCGTTTGTTATTTAAATATTAAAATACGATTGAGGGAAATATCAGAAATATTTTCTCACTTATTTTAAAGACAATTGAAAGTATAGTAACTAAACAAACGTTTTGACAAGGAATATTCTTAAAAAGTTGGCTTTTGAAAAAACTATTGTTCCTAAGGACACATATTTAAACAATTGATGCAGCCTTCACGCACACCTAAGGTTTAAGTTTGTTGATTAATTTGTTATACTTAATATCAATAAGAAAACCGTTGATGTTTAAGGGTAAAAATGTTTTTGTTTTTTTTACCTGCGAGAACATCTAATGTTAAAGTTATAATTAACCACAGATATCATGTGATGTGCTCTCAAGACTATTCCAATGTATCTTGAAGGCATGTTTTTTATTTTGTTTTTCTATTAATTTGTCTGATTTTTTAGGTACTGGAGCCTTTTTTTTTCAGTAGTTGTTATGTTTACAGGGCAGAAAAAGATTACGGTACACTCAAAGGAAAGGAGGACAGATGGGGCTCATCATTTTTTTTAAAATAACCAGCAAGACTTTATATTTTAACATGGGCCTGCTTGATAGAGGGCACACACCACAACCACCCCACCATCATCAATATTTTAATTTTAGGGGAAAGTCTCCCTCAATAATTTGATGTAGGGGAAAGTCTTCCTCGATAATGTTGCTTTAGGTTATCTATGTCACCACCATAAAACACATTTGAGAAACACTACATGTCTCAACTGAGGGGTGGACTGGAATACCGGGACGCTAATGGGCCGGTTTTATTTAGGCTGCGCAATAACTTTATGAAGCTATCCATTAAATTCAAAATGATTGTTCTGATAACATTTTAATCATAAGTCCCAGTTAGTTGGTCTTAGGGTGTCCATGATAAATAGTTCGTGAACATATTAGATTAAATAAAATATAAAACGGCCCCATTTGGTGTTGTTTGTAAACACTCTTTTTAAGCCAAACGTTACATAATTTAATGGCTAAGGTAATGTTGGAAATATAATAAAATTAAGATGGTAAAGACTTAAACTATGACAGCAAAAATTGTTTAAAATAAATAAAATTCAAAGTTTAATCAGGGTTAACGATGATCAAAAGCCATAAAGACAAATAATAACTACCCGCCTCAGTGACCCCATGGTCTAAGGCGTCACTATCGTGTTAGACTGGCCTGCTGAGGACGGGGAGATCGGGGTTCGAATCCCGGTCGGGTCCACTGAGGGTGGTTTTTTCCTAAATGGTTTCCCACTCTCCTTCCACGCAAATGCGGGTGGATTACCTCTAAAATGCTACCTTCCTCATCCCTACCCCATTAGAGTAATAATCATATATGCATATAGGCTGAACGGGCAGTAAAACGCGATGATAAAAAAGTGAAAATAATAAAAATTACAAAGATAACATTTATAAAAGATTGTTCTCTTTTGAAAAGAATAGTACAGAATTGAAATTAGCATATAACATAGACACATTTATCGAGTTATAAAAAAGTAAAGAAATTACTAATGAAAATTTAAATTGCAAGTATACAATTATGAAAAGAAGGACATTGAAAAGTGAAAAACTGTAGTATTAAAATTTATTCAATTATAAACGAATCAAGAGTGAGAGTATTGATTTTTAGGTAGGATGAATTTTAAAGTTAAAAGAATGTATGTGCAATTATTACTTATTCATTATTTTAACATTCCTTAATAAATTTATTTCGAGAATATTTTCTAAATATATAGTAAAATTTATTGTATCTACACAAGTAGCAAGTGAAGAATACTTTTACCAACTTTAACATTTCAATAATAGACTCCCTACTATTGTAGAACCAATTAGAAGAAATTTTTCCCATGCCAGTACAAAGTAGAAGCTGATGTTTTATGTGGACTGAGTATTAAGCCAAATATTATACTAGTATTATATTCAGCTAAATTTATGTTATATAAGTAGTAATTATAAAGAATCAAATTAATAACATGTATCACCCCCTAAGTTGAAAATAATGTGTGTGTCTTGAAAAAGAAATTGAAAATTTAGGCACATCCATATATTTTAATATAATGAAAATTAACAAGCATTATGCTGCCATTTGTGACTATTTTTCTATGATAATTTATATACTAATTAAAATGAATGTATGAACAATAAAATTAAGATTTGTTTATTTTGATTTAATAAAAAAACATATTTGTATTGATCAGTTAAACTTAGATTTGTACAGGTTGCAATACCAAGATTATGTAAAAATTATCCAGAGCAAAGCTTTATCAAAAAATTAGTGCTAAAGTAGTATAGTTTTTAGTTTAAACCAGTTATATTAGAAAATTAATGAATATTTTCCACAATTCAGAGAAATTTTGGTTTTGGCAGTTTGTTGTTATTGAATACTAGTTGGATATTTAAAAAAATGTAAATTTTGAGAAAAGAACTTAACTAAATTTAGTATTCCGTTAATGTATTACACTATTGCTGAGTAAGCTTGTATCTTTAAGGGTAATTTAAGGTTAGATCTGTAAAGAAGGTGGGTTTTTTGTATGAATATACTTAATAATATTTGCTTATATTTGTTTAACCCTCTACTATGATTATTGTATGTTTTTTACATCGAATTCATTCTAAAATGTTTTACTGTTCATTATCTTTATTTTTTCGTTTGTCATTCTTGCACAATTTTGTATATGACTAGTAGTAAAGTCAGTAGACAAGTTTGTATGGCTCATTTAACTTAAAGCTGGTAAATATAAAAACTAAGTTGAATAAAAGTTCAGATAAACCTCTTGTGTTTCAATATTCAAACCTCTCCTATCAATAATTAAAATGATGTCAAAACAATTTGTAAGTTATAAATAGTATACGCAAATAATTTCTGTTTTCAATTTTTAGTTAGCAATGTGAAATAAAGTTTATTAACACTTTTAATCATTCAGTAAAAGCGGTGACAAATTTTTTTGGTGCTACTTACAAATTTCCAGAGTGATAACCACCATGGCCAAGAAATTCCCCAAAATATGGCATACAAATACTACTGCCATATTTATGCTTTAAACAATGTACAATTTAAAAGTAATTTTATTTTTGATTAAATTTTTAACAATATATGACAGTACATTGGTCAGACCATCAAAAATTGGTAGACAAACCAAAATATTAACAAAGGAAATGCGAAGTATTAGTTAATGTGGGGAGAACTGTGGAAGGATGTAAATGTTTGAGATTAGGAAACAATAAAAAAACTTTAAATGATTTCAAGAATGGTACTTTCGATAACACATGGTAAATGACCAAGAAAGAATGAAGAATGAGAGGTGGGGGAAGGTGAGATAAGGATGGAAAAAAAGGGGGGGGTGGGGCGTATCGCGTGAGGTTAATGACAACTCAACGTCTTGCAGTATTAGAAAAATAAACGACACAAGTTTAAGAATAGCCTGCCTGAATAAAAAGGCTTTATGTAAATACTATTTAGCGTATAGCGTGGACAAGAGTTAATTATTTGCTTGTGCAAAATGATAGTGCTTGTTTGATAACATACATAATTATACATTTATGGATAAATACTTACGTTCTTGGTATGAAAAACCTATTAGCAAAGATCAACTTATTTTTACTTTCTCGTTATCTTACAGGTAGAGAAAGTATTGTGATCGTCAAAAAAATTGAACTCGAGATTTTGATGATTCTCGACGTTTCATGACTACCTGAATCCGAAAAAGTTGTTTTTGAATTTCCGTCTTTCTGTCCGCTGACTGTTTGTCTATACCTCTGACTAGAGCCTAAACTATTTTACCGATCTGACTAAAACTTACCATTTAGGATTTTCATAGGGTTGCCCCGAAGGGTTTTTAAATTAGATATCTGAACCTAAAATTAAGGGTGGTTTAGTGGAGGGTAAAAAGAGAAAAAGTTGATTTTCTAAAAATCAACTCTAACGATTTTGATTAAATTTAATTTCAAAACATTTATTAATGTTCCAAACAAAATGGCTACACTCAAAATTTTGGCAAAAATATATTAAGGGATCCGGTCTGATGTAAAATTATCATTATTTAATCAAATCTCCGAAACTTTGAAATATGAAATTACTAATCATTACAAACATGTAGATCTATTTATAATACACATTTTTTATTCAAAATATATTTTTATAAAACAAATAACTTAAAAGCTATACAAAAATATATTTATTTTTTAACATTTCACACACTGAAGGCAAAGTACCGCGATCGTAAGAAAGCTCTAGCCCAAAATGTTGATGGATTAAAACATATGACCACCCGAAACCTAAAAGGTGGTATTTGCAATACCATTTGACTGTGTGTACTTTTAACCCCAAATTAAGATTGTTTAGTAAAAACCGAAAAAAATAAGAATCAGTTTTCTGAAAATTGGCTCTAACAATTTTGATTGAAATTTGTATCTATGGGTTGATTAAGATTTAAACATAAGGCAAGTTTTGAAGGTAAATAAATTCATCCCCGTCTTTAAGGTCTTATATCTCGAACACAAAGATGAGAAGGGATACTTTTATTTATATGGGGTGAAAAAAAAGTTTTTTGTATAAAACCCACCATTTGTGGACGTGACAAAAATTCTGAAATAGACGATGGAGCACCTTAAACGTAAGGCTATTTTAGATTATAATACCATTCATGTCCCTCTTTAAGGCCTTATATTTCAAAAACAAGGACGAAAAGGGATACTTTACTTTATATGGGGTGAAAGAGAACTCTTTAATGTATAGAACCCACTATTTGTGGACGTGACAAAAATTCTGGACAAGACGCTGGAGCACCTTAAATGTAAGGACCACTCTTAATATGTGACTATAATAGAGTTTAATTCCATTCACCTCCCTTTTTAATGGCTTATATCTCGAAAACAAGGACGAGAAGGGATACTTTAATTTATATGGGGTGAAAGGGAACTCTTTAATGAATAAAACCCACCATTTGTGGACGTGACAAAAATTCTGCTATAGACGCTGGAGCACCTTAAATATAAGGCTATTTTAGATTATAATACCATTCATGTCCCTCTTTAAGGCCTTATATTTCGAAAACAAGGACGAGAAGGTATACTTTACTTTACATGGGGTGAAAGAGAACTTTTTAATTTATAAAACCCACCATTTGTGGACGTGACAAAAATTCTGGACTAGACGCTGGAGCACCTTAAATGTAAGGACCACTCTTAAAATGTGGCTATAATAGAGAATAATTCCATTCACCTCCCTTTTTAAGGGCTTATATCTCGAAAACAAGGACGAGAAGGGATACTTTACTTTACATGGGGTGAAAGAAACTCTTAAAATGTGGCTATAATAGAGGATAATTCCATTCACCTCCCTTTTTAAGGGCTTATATCTCGAAAACAAGGACGAGAAGGGTTACTTTAATTCATATGGGGTGAAAGAGAACTCTTTAATGTATAAAGCGCCGTAAACGCGAGGACCACTTTAATAATGTGGCAATTTTAGATGATAATTTCGTTAAACTCTATGTCCTTCATTTCATCTTATAATCACTCTACCATTATACATTAGCGTAAGTGCGTATAACCCGAACGGTAGTAAGACGCGGTGCTAGTTGTAATAATAATAGATTATAATACCATTCATTTCCCTTTCTAAGGTTATATATCTCGAAAAGAGGGTCGAGAAGGGATACTTTTAACAATAATACTCATTAATCTATTAATTTAGTTAACAGAGCATTCTTTGTTTAATTCTTTGAACTATTTAAACGATTTAATTCTTAGCGTATTCTTTTGTTCATTCTCTGAACTAATAAACTAATTTAGTTATTAAGTCATTATGTTGCAAGTCTGCGCAACTCCCCAAAATAACCAGATTAAACGGTTATGTGGATGTGGAATAGTTCAGTCTCGTAAAATTGAAACTTCTTGATTAGTAGGTAGAGTCATGGATCAATTACCTAATATAGATTTTAAAACTATGTGTTAAATATTTTGAATGATCTTTTTCCTCGCGAAGGTGCTGCTTGCAGATTGTCCGGTAACATTTACCATTCAACTTCGATGGCTCAGTAGAATAGAGGTTACCAAATTATCTATAAATATTTTATATATATATATATATATATATATATAGCTGCTTGCACAAGCTGAATCACTTTGACAATTTTGATTAAATAATAATTTTCAGTCCTACGTAACTAAACAAATCCATTTCTCTCGTCATTGATGGATGGATTGTGTTAATTGATGGAAAGAGATTAATAAAATATCAAAGTGAGAATATTTGCTTGCACAAGTAACCAAATATTTATTTCAAAAGATTATTTAAAATGTGGCTGGTGGGGGGAAACAAAATATTTTCACTATAAAATTACACAATACATAAATATACATGGCATGTCATGATACACAGCCGGAATAGGTTTGGCATTAGGTGTAAGAGTCTTTACAAGAACATTCAAATGAGGTATACCCTGGTGGTATGTGCCAAATCATTGCAATCCAGACCTGGTCTGGAACCCTTCGTGTATATTGTTATATCTCGTTTTGTTTGGGACAGAACACACCAGTGTAAACCAGAATTTGTCTGGAACACTCTTGATCTATGGGTTGGTCTGGGTTTCTTTGGGAAAGAACACACCAGTACAAACCAGACTTTGTCTGAAACACTCATGATCTGGGGTTTAGTCTGGGTTTCTTTGGGACAGAAGAAACGAATGCAAACCAGACTTTATCTGGAACACTCTTGATCTGTGATTTTGTCTGGGTTTTTTTGAGACAGAACAAACCAATGCAAACCAGACTTTGTTTTGAACACTCTTGATCTGTGGCTTGGTCTGGGTTTCTTTGGGACAGAACAAACCAATGCAAACCAGACTTTGTTTTGAACACTCTTGATCTGTGGCTTGGTCTGGGTTTCTTTGGGACAGAACAAACCAATGCAAACCAGACTTTGTTTTGAACACTCTTGATCTGTGGCTTGGTCTGGGTTTCTTTGGGACAGAACAAACCAATACACACCAGACTTTGTCTGGAACACTCTTGATCTATGGTTTGGTCTGGGTTTCTTTGGGAGAGAACACACAATGCAAACCAGACTTTATTTGGAACACTCTTGATCTGTGGCTTGGTCTAGTTTTCTTTGGGACAGAACAAACCAGTGCAAACCAGATTTGGTCTGAAACAGCCTTGATCTGTGATTTAGTCTGGTTTCTTATGGCACAGAGCAAACAAACATAAACCAAACTTTGTCTGGAACACTCCAGCTATGTGGTTTGGTCTGTTTTACTTTGGGACTGGATTAACCAACGCAAACCAGATTTTGTCCTGAACACTCCAGGTATGTGGTTTTGCATGGTTCTCTCTGGGATGGGCCAAACCAATGAGGACTAGACTTAGCCTGGAATGCTCCAGGTCTGTGATTTTTTCCAGTTTCTTTTTACGACAGAACAAAAAAGTATTTGTCTGGAATACTCCGGGTATGGGGTTTGGTATGGTTCTCTTTAAGATGGGCCAAACCAATGCAAACCAGACTTAGCCTGGCACACCCCGAGGCTTTGGTTTGGTCTGGTTCTTTTTAATATGGGCCAAACTAATGCAAACCAGACATTATCTGGAAAACTCTGTGACTGTGGTTTTTACTGGTTCTCTCTGGGACGGAACAAACAAATGTAAATCAGACTTTGTCTGGAACACCC